>PVLD010002414.1:0-91213 GCA_004027595.1 Dinomys branickii | reverse complement strand
GTTATGGCTCGTTGTGGTTCTATATGCCTCGATTAACTGAACTTCAGTATCTTTTACCTTGTTTGGGAAATTTTCTGCTATTATTTCAGCAAATATTCTTTTTATATCATTTGTGTTGTCACCTGCTGTTTCGCTGACTCCTATTACTTGAATATTATTTCATTTTGCCTCATCTTGCAGCTGTTGGATTGATTTTTCTTGGGTCTTTGATGATTTTATGAGATCCTTCTTTTCATTCTCATAAGCTGCCATACTGTCTTCAATGTCTGAAATTCTATCTTCGATTTCATTTAAGCAGTTTTGCAAGCTTTCAATAGACATTTTCAATTCCTGGCAATCTCTTTGTACCTGTTTCATTCGTGGTAATTCATTCCTAAATTGCTCTTGTAACGTTTCCATTTGTGTCCTATTTTCTTCTAGTCTTTTATCTATTTCTTCTCTATGTGTGCGGAACATTTCTTCCATTACAGTTTTCAGTTCATTTTTTGTCTGAGAGATTATTGCAGGTATGTGGCTTATTTCTGCTTTAAGCTCTTCTATGGCCTGATGGAGTTGTTTCTTTATTTCAGATTCAATCGTTTCAGAACTTGCAGGTATGTGGCTTCCTAGTTCCCCTGTATCCTTGCATCCAGGACTTGTTCTGGGTGGGGTTGAGTTCTGAGACTGCGTTTTATTCTTCTGTCTTCCCATTTTTGGGTATCAGATTCAAATTATTGAGCTATAAATTACCCAGGCAGTTCACCAGGCAAAGGTCTGTTGCAAAGGCTGCTCCAATGACTCCTTCTCTTCAGGAGAATGTTCCTTAAGCTTTCTGCTGAGAGTTCCGCTCAATAGGCTGCTCATATGCTGCTCTGTGGGCCGAGGTACTCCGTACCCAGAGACCTGGCTGGGGCGCATAAACAGCTCACCGCCCCAGGGACCGTGCAGGCAGGGGGCTGCTCAGGTGTTCCTCCCTGGGTGGAGCTCCTCCCCCACTCAAAACTCCAGTCGGGGCGCCCAACCAGCTCTCCTGTCCCAGGGTTCGTTCAGGCAGTAGGGCTGCTCGGATGTCCCTCACTGGGCGGAGCTTGTCCCTGACTCAGAAATCTGGTCAGGGTGCCCAAACAACTCACCCGTCCCTGGGATCGTGCAGGCAGGAGGGCCACTCAGGTGTACCTCCCTGGGTCGAGCTTCTCCCCAGCTCAGAGATCTGGTTGTGGCACGCAATTGGCTCACCCGTTCCAGGATCCGTGCAGGCAGAAGAGTCCCAAAGTGCTAATATTTTGTGCTTCCCCCATGATCCGCCGCTCCCCAGTGCTTCTCTGCCTCCTCGGCGCTCTCGCAGGAGCCACCGACCACAGCCGCCACAGTGCCCACGCTCAGGCCAAAGAGGGTGCCAGCTGTGGGGATGGGGACCTGAGCAGGACCCCAGTCTGCAGCCCAGATTAGCGCAGCCTGCCCGAGGAGCACAGGCTCCGAGTTCACCCCACTCCGCAGCTGCCAAAAAGCCAATTTCTGGCCACAGCTGCCGGCGAGCCGTGCAGGGTCGGGAGATGGGAGGGTCCGTCCCACCGCGGGCACCCTCGGGGTGCGTGGACTTGGCCGAGCCGCTGCCTGCATGCTGCGCCGAGCGCCTCGGGTGCCCAGCTCTCTGGGCCCGCCCACTCCTTGCCGCAGCAAATTGAGCCACCCCGCCGTGGCTCGGGCAGCGCAGAGCAACACGTTCAGTTGGAATTTCGCAGCCATGGACCCAGCACCCATGCACGCCAAGCCTGTCTCGAGCTAGAGAACTCTCTCTGGCAGGATTCCTCTCTGCTGCTCACCTGGTCACCATCTTCTTGGACGTCTGGTTGTGGTGTGTTGTATTTCCACTGTCATTCAATTGTAGAAGCCATTAAATTTTTCCCTGATTTCTTCTGTGACCCTCTGATGATTCAAGAGTGTGTTATTTAATCTGTATGTGTTTGTATAGCTTCTCTGGCTTCTTTTGCTGTTGACTTGTACTTTCATTTTCCTATGATTTGATAGTATGCAGGAAATTATTTCAGTTCTTTTGTACTTTTTAAGCATGCTTTATGGCCTGACATATGGTCTATTTTGGAGAAAGTTCTTTGTGCTGATAGAAAAAAAATATTCTATTTTTGCATGAAACATTCCATAGGTATCTGTTAAACCCATTTGTTCAGTGGTGTTCTTCAACTTTGGAGTTCACTCATTGCTTTTGTGTTTTGTTTTGTTTTGTTTTGTTTTGTTTTGTTTTGGTCTTGTTGACCTGTCTATTTGAAGAGTGTGATTTTGAAGCTTTTCCCACCATGGTTGTATTGGTGCCTATCTGTCCTTTTATGTCCAGTCGTTTTTGTTTAATGAAATTGGGTGGGTTGACATTCAGTGCATCTATATTTACAAATGTTATCTCTTTTTGTTGAATTGTTCCCTGTACCAGTATGTAGTGGCCATATTTGTCTCTTTTGCTCAGTTTTGGCTGAAGGTCTGCTTTATCTGTAGACAGGGTGCCTTCTCCTGCTTGCTTTTGGGCTGCACTTGTGCAGAGTGCCCTTTTCCGTGTTTCATTTTCAGTTCATGTCTTTCTTTCTGAGTGAGATGTGTTCTTGAAGGCACTTTGAGATTGACTTTTGTTTCTAGATCCAGTATGTTAGTCTGCATCTTTTGACTGGGGAGTTACAAGATCATTAACATTGTGTTATTAGTGTAAGACATTTACTGAACCCTGTCACCGGACTGTTTTCCCAGTGCTGATTCCTTTGTTGATCCTTTTATCTATTCTTCTAGATAGATGTGTTTTTTCCTTCGAACTTTTTGGTGATGCTGGACTCCCAGTCTGTGTAGGATTATTTTAGGTATTTTTTGCAATTCCAATTTAGTGGTCATGAATTTCTTTAGGTTCACTTTGCTATGGAAAGTATTTCTTTGTCAGTTTTGAATGATTTCGTAGTCTAAGTTGTCAGTTGTTCTCTTTTAGGGCTTCACAACTTTCAATGCATGACCATGAAATATACTATGTAAATTAAAGCCCTGCTGGCCTTTGAGGTCTGTATTGAGAAATTTGCTGTTATTTTGATATTTTTGCCTTTATAGGTTACTTGATGTTTTTCCTAGTTTTTACTATTCTCTGTACTAAATTTCTGGAATTTTGCCTATGCTATGTTGTGGAGAGGTTCTTTTCTGCTCGTGGTTGTTTGGGGTTCTCTATTCCTCATTTGCCTGAATATTGACTTTTTCCCTAGATTTGGAACATTTTCAGCTATGATTTCTGTAAATCAGTTTTTTATGCCTTTGGTGTTGCCTCCTATCATTTCTCTAACTCTTGTAATTCTTAGATTGGTGTTTTTCTATTTTTTAAGTTATCTCACAGTCTAGCTTCCAGGTGCTTTCTTGTGTTTCTCTCACTGAATACATGATCTACAACATCAACCTTATCCTCAAGTTCTGAAACTCTCCTCCCATTCATCATTCTTGCTGGCCATACTTTCAGTTGAATTGTAGTCATCAAGCATATAATTTAAAATTTGACAGTTTCAGCCTTTTTTTCAGTAGCCCAGGATGACAATGGAACAATCCTGATAACAAGAAGGCTGGGGTATAGTGGGTAAAGGAAGGAGCAAGGAAGAGGAGTGTTTTTATTTCTGGAATGGAGGAAGGAGAGAGAGGAGGTTTGAAAAGTTATTTGTAGCAGTGGGGAAAAGGGGTAAGAGGGACAAAAGTATAACTGGAGACTGGGAAAAGCTGTAGAGCACTGATGGTGAACCTCATGGAGCTTTCAATGATACAAATGCCCACTGGGGCACCTGTGCCATGGGTTTGCCCTCACTGCTGTAAAGGGTCAAAACCAAATTCATATTCTGATAGAAAGCTTGTGTTTGAATCCCCCATACACAATTTTTGGTGAGGATTAACATGACATGATCATGAAACATACTATCTAAACTAAAGCACTGTTCTTATTCTCTTTCACAAGTACCAACTATATACACACACATACAACATGCACACATGTGTACATGTACATGTGTGTATTGGTAACAGGGAGGCTGGAGAAAAAAGAAAAAAGAGAAAAAAATCACACAGAAAGACACAAAAGTAAAGAGTCCTTAGTCTGAATTTAATAAGTGTACTCTTTTCCCTTTGTTAAAAAAAATGGAAAGACCTTGTCTTATAGCAGTCAAGGGAGGTGGTGAGCCCCGGTCCTCTGTACTTCTGACTAGGGGATGCTTGAACGGGTTCCACTCCAGTGATTTGTGCTGTTGCTCACCAGCGAGTAAAAGGGTTGGGGGACCCAGGTATCCTTGTTTTCTCTGTAGGCAAAGTTCTGTTGGATTTCACCTGTGCTCCTGTGGATGTGACTAGCTGGATGTCTTGTCTCTGTCCTGTGGTCAGATTCCTTTGATTGCTTGTGGCGGGCAGAATGGGACTAACTAGTTAGGCATCCAGTCTTCTGCTGATGCCTGGAGGGGCTTCTTTGATTTCTGTTCCCTTAACTTCCAGGACAGTTCCTACAGCTGTTTTACATCTATGCGCTCCATACTGTTACTGATAAGCACACTGTGCAACACCCACTAACCCCACTGCTTCCCCCAACTTCCCACCTCTGCCAAAGTCTCTCTCATACAGTCTTACAGAGTCTCCATTCTCTCTGTGAATTCAGTGCTGCCTCGTGCCCAGTGAGGAGGGACCTTCTGCTTGGATCTCAACAGTGTCTAGGAGCCAGTGGGAGGAGCTCAGAGACACCAAACTCAGCAGCCTTTGGTGGGTCATCGGATGAATCCTGCATGGGCACCAGGCTCTGCAGCAGAGGGCAGGTGGTAGGTGAGATAACTCATAGCCACAGAGCCTGGTGGTGTTTGGGGTGGTGGTGGGAGTGGGACTGCTCCAGGGTCTCTTCTCTAACACCAGATGAGACCAGTCACAACCGCTGCACACCCCTGCCTGGCTCTGGGTCCCTATCCAGAACCATGCCCTTGTTTCTTTCTGTTCCTAAGGTTTGTTAGTGTAACTACATCTCTTCCCTCTCATTGACTTTTCTGGCCCTAACATTCCTTAGCACCCTAACATGAGGAGGCTGTTCTTTGCAAATATCTTGCTCACGGGGCTCCGTCTTCCGGGGGAAGAGAGTTGGACAGATGGGCATTGGGCAGTGACAGCTTGTCTGTGCACTGACCACAGCACTGGCCACCACGGCTGTACTAGGCTTCTTCCCTCAGGGAGTCAGATACCTTCCTGAGATGGCACCATATTTCCCTGAAGATAAGACTGGATCTTATATTAACTTTTGCACCAAACGATGCAATAAATCTTATTTTCAGGGGATGTTTTATTTTTTCATGTGTAACAGTTACATTTATTCATGTACAGAAATCTATATTTATTCAAATGTAGTCATGTCCTCTTCTTCTGAAACATTCTCCTAACTCTCCAAATCCCCAGTTCTGGCCTGACTTTCTTGCAACTCCATTTCTGGCAGAATCATCGGTCCCAGCCTCACCTGGCCAGCAGCAGAGCTGTCTTTTACTCGAGCACTTCTTGTCCATGTGGCCTGCTTACAGTGCATCATTACAACACATGGAGTATTGAATTCTGAAGATTCATATTTGACACAGACACATCCGTTTGTTATCAAGTGTGCACATTTCTCCTGTATTGTGTCTGTAGTCCGTTTGGTCGTTTTGACCGTAAGTCCTGAGTTTATCTGATTACGTAGGTATTTACCTCTCATTGAAAGGTGCAAGCGTGGGTATTTACAAACAGTTAACTATAATTTATATTATAACTTATATTATCATTTATGTATTCATATTGAATACATTAACGTTATTATTTTATAATATAATACACCTGTTTTGTGTTGCAACAGACGTGCTAAGTGTGTCTGGCTGGCTGCCAGTCTTACCTGCGGGTTATTTTAGGGGTAAAACATCCTGAAAAACCATGTTAGGGTTTTGTCTTAGTTACTTTTCTCTACTTGCTGAGAGAAAATGCCTGACACCCACAATTAAGGAAGGAAAGGTTTATTCAGCTTACAGTTTGTGGAGGTTTCAGTCCATACTTGGCTGGTTCCAAGGTCGGGTGGCACATGGCAGGTGGCTACAGTTTATGGTGGTGGAAGACAGCAAAAGCAGCAAGAGCAAAAGGGAGGCGCAGTAGAGGCAAGCAGCTTCTTTCCCTCTCTTACAGTGTATGCAAACTACCCGCCCCCGGGGCAGGTATAGCGCTCACATCCATAATCCCAGCATTGGACTATGGATCAATCAAAAATCTATAAGCCTGCATGAGGATTTGGGGGGACATCCAGACACAAACCATAACAGGCTTATTTTCCAGTTGGGGCTTATTTTCAGGGGATATATGGTATATTCGCAAACCTAAGCTGCAACTAGCGGCAGGATCAGAGAAGACTCTGCTTCTCTCTTTAAACATCCCTGATACTGGTATTCTTCAGGTGAGCTTCTCCTTCAAGTTTCCTTCCCATGTTTGGGTTTTCCATTCACCCCTGTTTCAGAGTACCTGTGGATCCCGGCAAGCGCCCGCCAAGGGTCCCATGAGCACTGCTGACTCTAATCTGCTTTGATGGGGGAAAAAACAGAAAACCTGCATTTCTGACCAACTCAAGAATGCTACTGAGTTGCTGGCCTGTGACTACACTTCCCTCATCACAACTATGGAGAATTGAGTCCGAATCTCTGCAGATGTGACCTAGGTATAGGAATTTTTTTTCAAATTCCTGTTCAGGAACCTTTAGGCCACTGAACCATCAAAGGGGACAAAGGGGGCTGGGCTTGCCTGGGATCATTCCCAGCAGTATAAAAAGTGAGAGGGGTGAATAGAACCCTGCTCAAGGACAGACAGTTTTCCTTAGCTTTTTGAGAAGGGACAGCAAACCCCCAGCCCCAGCCTACCACTCTTCTTTCAGCATAAGCATGCGATAAATTTACCAACAATGGTGCTATTCCCTCCAAGCTTCCCTGGCCTCTCCAGCCAGCTACCCTTTGAGGTTTGATGGTTTTCTGTTAATCCGTGATGATGGCCTATTTCCCTCACTCAGATGTAGACGCCCTTAGGCAAATTCTTCTTCCTTGGGCAGTGTAGGGGCCAATCAGCCAGCCATCCTTGGGGGGCCTGGAAAGTATAGTTAGTTGCTTTGGAATAGGCCAGTTGCAGCCCAAAGGTGCACTGTCTAGGTCTCCCCATCAAGGCTGTTTTCAGTTCCATTCTCCTCTTTAAGTCAGTTTTTTATTACAGCTTTTTATCCACGAGGGCTCAGGAGTGTAGGCTCTCCTTGCCCAGTGTAAATGTGGGACTGAGAACCTGCAATGCATTGTGTATTTAGTGTGGCTCTGCTCGGCTTCTGTTGGTCTCCCCAGGACTACGCGCTGCCCTAGCCTGTGTCTCCAGCATGTGTGAGGAAGCTCATGCGCATTAATCACCATTTTGTGGACTGCCCAATGCTGGTGGCTCTGGCAGCCTCAGTCAACACATTCTTGAATGTAGCCTTCACTGATAGAGCTGCTGTTGCCAGCAGCCAAAAGGTAGCCGAATGTGCCTATGTGACCTGAAAGTTACAGCAACTACGGCAGGGCAACACAGCACCCAGGAAGGTAAATTTTAATTAAAAGTCTGTTCTCCAAGCATACCTGTAAGGTTACAAAAATACCAAACTGTCAGGCTGCCAGTGAGGTTAAGAGGTTCCCTTGTGCAAAGGGGACCAGATTGGAAGACTAAGGCTTCATTGAAATTGAATACCTTTGATTACTTATGCACCAAAAGCTTCCTGTGTGGGTTAGATGTGCCCCAGGTGGTGAGCAGAGTGGGCAGGAGCTGAAGCTTCCTAAGGAATGCTGGGTCCCAACTCATGTCATGTCAGGGACACAGACAACATGGAGGGAAGATGTGAGAGTTGGGGGTTTTCTGTGCCAACAGAGGAAGAAGGAACACTTTGGAAAGACGAGCTCATGGTACATCAGCAAACTGTGTCTTTACGAAGATGTGGTTGTCATGGCATTGTGCCCAGAGGCTATCCTAAGTTTGCTTGATTGCCCAGAGACCAGATGGATGGAGGAGGGGAACCAGGCCCTTCCAGAGGCGGCCTTGCTGTACAAAGCACACTGATGGAATGACCAGAAACCCAGTTTCCTGTGGAAATCTACAGGGAAGGGATAGAAAAGGGCTACAGAGTCTATTAAATGTGCACTTGCTGCCTGGTCCCTGGAATCATCAGGAGGTCAGACCTGCCCTATGGAAGTTCACTCATGCAATGAATATTTATTGAGTACCTACAAAATGCTGGTGTGGTGCTAGGCACTGGGCACACAATGGTGGATGCAATAAATACTTGGTCCCTGACCCTTGGCGAAGTGTCTGTGCCATCAGAGACTATGGCATGAGTATGGCACTCTGTGATTCACGGACTGGGACCATAGATCTGATGGCCCAAGGTGCTTGCAATGTGCTTTGAGGACACTGAGTTCCAGGATGACTTTTCAGGATCCGAACTGTTGAAACACACTCTTTGTAAAACGATGACTTTCCTATGTTGGCGGTTATGGGTCCACATTCAGCTCAGGTTGCCCTTTACTGATAAGGGGGAATTTGTGTCAAATCCATAGAAATGATGGATATTTGAATTTGGAAAAACACCTGGGCCCTCCTCTCCTGAACACAGTGACACCAAAGCCAGAGAAGGTGAGGAGCTTGCTCAGAACTATGCAGCCACTGAACAACAGAGCTTGGTGAAATCTGCTTGCCTGACTCCCCCACTCAGTATTTCTTTGATTTCTTCTCACCTTTGGAAAAATGCAGCTGACTCAGTGCAAGTTCTTGGGCGTTTATAGCCAGCTGCCCCCTCTCTGAAGAGTTAATGTTCTAATTGGCCCCACAGAGCTGAAGTGTGCAGGTGGGTGAGCGTGGACAGGTGGAGAAGCATTGTCAGAAGAGAGCCTTCTGGCCAGCACCTGCCTCTCTCAGCAGATGGGAATTGGGGTCTGGGTAGGGGTGTGACAAAGGGACAGGGGTGAATAAGGCCGAATCCCTGACCCTTGGGCCTCCCTGGGTTCAGTGAGGCAGGTGTGTGTTGCAGAGAAGGATGTGCTTGTGGCCCCGCAGGGTGGCAGTTCCCCAAGTGCAGCCTCAGAGCAGGTGCCTTGGAAAGTCAGGATAAAAAAGGGCTGATCGGAGGCATAGAAAATGCTTTCTTCAGAGGAAGGAAATAATCTGTATCAAAGAACTTCTTTTCCTAACCCTGCACACGGGGGAAGATGACCAGAAGGCAGGATGAGAGGGTTGCAGTGTGAGCATGATTAATTGGATTGTTAACGGAGTGACCAGAGGAGATTGTGCCTCCGCTTTATTAGGGAAATGTGCCCAGGGCAGCAGCACCTGGAGCCCCTCCTGCTGGACCCTGAGCTGCTTCCCTCAGTGTCATGGGGGATGACGAACCGAGGATATACTAGGGGCATGCAGTTCATGTCACAGGAGTCTGAGACATCTCCAAGAGTGAACGTTCTGGTATCATCAGTGCTGGGGCAGGATCTTTGGAAATAGGGATGGCTTGCTAGCTCCATTATGGAAGCACTTTCTGAGCTTTCACAAAGGTCTTGTTTGAATCCTCCAGCCTGTCCAGGGAGAGTGGTGCTGGTTTGCAGTATCCTTCTTGGGTTCTGTAGACGAGATGTAATTCCTGGGCCCGCCAACTGCCAACCATGTGGACAGGGTGCTCAGGCTTGCGCTGTCCTAGCTCCTTTGCAGGAGGGGTAGTAATAAATATATCATAGGGCAGTTGCATGAATTAAGACTATATAAAGTACCTAACCCTTATTAAAGTAAAACAGTAAAAAGTACCTCCTTTGAAGCAAAATGGTTATTTGGAAGTATTTCAGTCCTTTAATGAGGGAGCCTCAAAATCCAAAAACACAGCCAAAACAGTGGAAATGGACCCCAGGCAAGTTATCAAAGAATTCATGACTTACTGTTCCGCCCTCCAGGCCTGCAGCGCCTTGTAGAATTTGCCTGCACCACCTACTGGAAGTCCCCTGGAACTACACGTTCTTTGCAGATTTGGCTCCTTGGGGAGCTGGACACCAGGAGTGGGAGGAAAGAAAGGTAACTAGTAGTTTGGGAACTGTTTTGATTACTTCAGATGGAGGTGTTTATAAACAAGATGTTAGAGGCTGGAGTTTTTATTTGGTCACGTATTTGGCATAAATACAGTTTTATGAAGACTTGTCACAGAAGATCCTACAGAGGCGAACATGTGACGTGCCTGTGATAACAGCTAGAGACTGTTTCCCAGAGGCTGCTCTTGGAAGTGCTCTCCCTGCAGAGCACAGCCAGGCCACTTCCGGTTTGCTTCTGCCCTTTCCATAAAGCAAGAGAAATGAACATAGCCTTCCTGCTGGAGTTGTCATTGGACATCAACGCTACCTCTGTTCGCTACATGGGGAAAGTGGTTCACAGTCAGGAGGAAGACCTTTTCTAGAAATCCTATGTGAGCCAGGGAAGGGAGAGGTCTAAATTAGTGAGCAGTGCCACGTGTCATTTTGAGATTTTGTTTGGAAGCATTTTTCCAGCTAAGAAGGTAAGAAAGGGCCATTTTGGCTTTTCACTGTTTTGTTCAGTTTAATGACCTGCCCAGATCAGAGGCTGCTATGGGCCTCCTGTCACTGCGGCTGGGTTTAGGGGCATCTCTGGGAGGTCAGCTGACAAACATCCATGCAGCACTGCTGAATGCTGGGCCTTCTGCAGGTCCCAGAAAGGCAGAGAGGCTCAGGGCCTGACCTTGTCTTAAAGATGGGAGGTCAGGAGAGGAGACGAGCTTACACTAAACAAACACACAGAAGTGCACGCTAAGCTAAGCCCGCAGGACAGCCCCATTGTAGAGCATCAGAAAAAGAAGCATATGTGTGATCAGCCACACGTACTTCCTGATCAATACAGGGGCTTAGTTCCATGCACACTTCTTGTGGTCCGTCTGTGTACAAAGGGGCTGGACGAGGTAAGACTGGACGAGGTAAGACTGGACACCCACTCTCACTCCTCTCACACTCTTCTGCATGGGGTTCAGGAGCCTTATTGCAGGAATCAAACTGACCCCATTTGAAACCTGCAGCACTAACCAACTGTGTGACTTAGACCAAATTAGTGAACCTCTCTGCAACCTCATGCATTCGGGCAACAAACATTTACTGAGAATCCACAGTGTGAGTGCTAGGACATGATAGTGGCCAAAATAGGTAGGTGAGAAGGACCGAGGGGTCAGCAGGCACAGCGGATGTGTAGGAGCAGGTACGGGAGGAAAAGAGCCAGGAGTTCTCAGGGTTAGGTGGCATGGGGGCCTTCCGGGTCTCAGCCGCTCCTTGCCTGGACTGCGCAGATGTAAAGGTACATGAGGGACGTGTCCCCCTGGTCTTCTCACCTTGCTCTCTACCCCTTCCATCTGGGTCTATCCATCCCGGTGGCACGAGGTCTGCGTGAGTGGTGCAGTCACATGCCCAGCTCACGAGGGGCTGCCACAGGGCCCCCTAGAATTGCCCCTCCCTGTGTTTTCCAGTGTGCTTCTTCCTCTGGCCCTTGGCAGCCCGGGAAATTCTGCTTTCCTCTGCAGCTTTCGCAGCTCCCTGTCTGTACCGAGGCGCACCTCCTGGCACGTGCTGTTCGACTGCTCTGGGGCTCTTATGAGACCTGACGCCCTGGTGTGTGTGGCTCTGCGTGGGGGTGGGGACGGGGTGGAAACGGGGGAAGCGGGATGATGCCCGGCACTGCAACTGGCCCTGGGGATGTTACCCTGATGGGCCAGTGCACCTTTCCAAGACGGCGCATGGTCCCCTGAGGTGGTCTGGGGCCACTGGTGCAGGAGTGACAGCCTTTATGCCTTGACAACCTCTGGCAAGGAAACATAATTCTTTTAAGTCCCCCCGAGACCAAAAGTGAAAGAAATGGGCTCCGATGCTATCGGACAGCACATACACGCTGGAATAAATGCATGTCTTTCCTGACAGAAAGAAAGCTTCGCTGTTCGCTTGTTAACAGTAAGCCTGCATAAATACGAGTATTTCTCACCTGATTGTGATATAGTGGCATAAGTGTGGTCATATCTGCAGGCAGAGATAAATAAAATAAAATGTTTAATAAACATTTTAGTCTAAGTAAGATGTTTAGACTACTCAGTGTTGGTATATTAATATTTTTCAAGCCTTTGATTCCATGAACGACTGTGGACACCTGCACTCTTTCACAATTTGACCTTTACAATAACTTGTGCTAGTTCTTTTTATATATGTGTGTGCACTGTGTTTTCCCATCCAGATTATGGTATTCATAACCCCACCAGTGCCTAGAATAATGCCTGAATATCATAAACAGTGCTTGATGAATGACTAATAGATTACAGCTGCTTCCAGATTTGCCATGCTTATACTGTATTATAATTTATCATTTTTTCTTGAGGTGACAAACTCTTTGTAGCTCTAATAACAAGTTTTCTTTTGTACTCATATTTAGTTTCATCATTTATCTAATAATTGTCTAATAATACAAACCAGCTGAAACATAAGACACCACCCTGGTCATACAGAAGGCATCTTCACCACCCACATGGGCACCAGATGTTCAAACTCAGTCTTTACATAAATGAAAGTGAAATACTGATTGATAATATATTAATGATGTGTATACATTAATAACACATTGGTATTATTATTATTACAATGATTATAGTCGCTCTTCTTTTGCCTGATGTGAAACAGAGTTGGATAAAGGATTTGTTTCAGGCAAGTCTTAAAGATAAGTAGCCAGGAAAAAACATGCAGCAGAAGCGGTGGGTACTGGAAGAGGGGAGAACATTCCAGGGAAAAGGAAGAGCATTGTCTGTGCATAGGTGAGAATATGGCTGTTCCTGAGGAGGAACTGGGGCAGGAGGCAGTGCTGGGGATACAGATTGGCCAGAGCGTGAAGCGCCGACTTTCCGGGAAGTGGGGGGGACAAGCAGGGAGCCCCCTGGGGGGAGACTGGCGGGAGGAAGAGGGGACGGAGAAGCTGGCAGGGAACCACTGAGGCAGCTTCGCTGGAGTGAGGGTGGGACTCGAGACAGAAAGCAGGCTCAAAAAAAGCGCATCCATTGAGGTGGGGTGAGCAGGGGAGATTACTGACAGTATGGAGCTCACACTGTCTGAGCCAGGAGCCCAGGGAACCGCTGACCCAGACGCTTTGCTCCTTAATATGTAGTAACTTTAATGCTGGGCATCTGTGGCCGCCGCTGGGACTACAGATGTATCGCCGGTCATACTGACCCAGGCAGGTAGTCAAGACAACTGTCCCCATTGATGGAACCATAAGTTCTACTGAGGTGGGGCTGGACAGTCCCTGTCCCCGTATGCCCTTGGCACTGGGGTGTCACATCTGCCCAGGCAGGTGGTCGCCATAGTGAAGCGAGCAAAGCGGGGCTCACGGTTCTGCGAGGTCTTCCGGGGTCAGGGTTATGGGTCATGCTCGTCCTCTTCAGCTGGCTTCCGCAGCCCATACGCAGCCTCCTACTGGCCAGCCTTCCTGTGTGCCTGCGCCAGGGTCTTCTTCCTAGACCACCGCTGCCCCTTCGTCTCACTTTTACAAGGCTGCTGCGGCTCCCCACAGCTCCCCACAGACAATGCCATTCTTAATGCCAGGAGGCCCTGAGCACCCTCCGCAAGCTTATTCCCGTTACTCTCGTTGAGGAATCCTCCAATAAGGCCAAGTCACACATTCCTTCTTTTTTTTGTTTGTGTCATGCCCCTTCTCCCTCTGCCAGCTCTGCCTAAGAGGCCTCATCCTCTTTGGTCTTTCACTGGTTCACCCAAACCAGAGCTCCCGCAGGAGGCCTTCCGCAGGGGCCCCTGCAGGTGACGTCCTTTCCCTGAAGTCTCGCAGTCCCGGCTGCCCACATCCGTGCTGCAGCCGTGCGTGCCTATATACCTCTAGTTCCCTTTCCAAAGCGGGGAGTTTGCTTGTATTTCTTTGTATCCCCGTACCCAGCAGAACTCCCTAAAATCAGTAGTTTTTCAATGGATGTCTATTGACATGGGTGGCTCTGGCTTAGCTGGAGACAAATAGATGCCAAATGATATTAAGAGGAGTACGAGTTTAAATAAAATCACAGCACCTCAGCCTGGGCAACTTAGCCACTTAGGGAGATCCTATCTCAGATGACAAATAAACATAGGCTGGGCTGTAGCTCAGTGTGAAGGCTCTGGGCTTAACCTCCAGCGCCACAAAATAATAATACTTGTAACTATAACAGTAGTAATCATATCAGCACCTACCATTTATGCATTATGGTGGGCCAGGCGCAGTGCTAGATCCATTATAGTTGTTATGTGATTTAATGCAACTGCCCCATGGGTTGGCATTCCTTCCCTGCTACAGATGAGACTCTGAGCAGGGCCCCACCTTGCCCAAGTCACACAGCGAGTAAGGCTCAAATCCAGAAGCAGGAGAGTGGCCTGGCTCTCATCACATACTTCTGACCTCTCAGCAGGAGCCCCCCGTCAGGTTGCCTGAGGTGCTTTCATGCTTCTGGTTTTTTGGCTTTTTGCTTCCCGATCCCTGTGACTAGGTTTTGTCCTCATCTCTAACATGGGAGCAGCCTTGGTAAGCAGCAAGGGAATGGAAGAGATGTCACTTGCTGGAGTGCTCGGAAAAATGAGGTTGCTCAGCAGGTGTCATAAAAATGGATGACTTGTGCCCCGTGCCTTAGAGTAAAGATGGGAAAATGAAGAGAGAGTGGGGAAAGGAGTGGTCTTAACAGATGACGCGTGAGCTTGAATGTTTATCGATGCTAACGGAGTGGGGCTAGGGTAGCCACTCTGCTCCAGTGGTTATGAGGAGCGGCCCCTCGCTGCAGAATGTGGAAGTGCAGGGAATCTTCACTACAGAGACAGACAAGCCTAGGCCGCTGGCTGCAAACAATGGCTGAAGCACTTTCGTAACAGCCCGGCCTCGTAGGTCGAAATCATGGAAAAGAGGCTCTAAGGGGATCTCATAGAAAAAAACTTAGCCTGACCCTGGAGTTTGATTTTTCGTCGAAATCATGGATAAGAGGCTCTAAGGGGATCTCACAGAAAAAAACTTAGCCTGACCCTGGAGTTTGATTTTTCTTCTCTCGATTCTTGAAGATCCAAGCCCATGTGCAGCACTGCCCTGGAACACAGGGGCGGAGGGTGGAGGAAAAAAACTGGGATCAGAAGAGGTGCCAGCGCTCTCTCCCTTCTAAAGCCAAGAATACCCAGAATACCCTCGGCAGACATCACTTTGCTCAGCACCACCCATGGCCCTCTGTCCCATCTCCCACCTTGAGCTGTTCCACGTTGTACTGCAGAATATTAAATTCTCTAGTATGGGGCCAAGAAGTAGAGAAAAAAAGGGAAAGGAACTCAGGGCTATAAGAGACAAAAAGTAATATAAAATCCTCCAGGTGGTCTGTGGTCCAACAACAGAGCAACAGCGGTCTGCACGGGGTGGAAATTTCTCTTCCTTGTAAATGCCTTATTGCCTGGACTTCCACCATTCTGGGTCCACTTCGCTTCCATTATTGCATAAGCCTCCAGGGAAAGAGGAAACTTTCACTCAGTAATGCACTTCATCACAGATCAAATAAATCCACAGAAACAACCGAGGAAATGGAGACCGGCTTAGAAAACCAACTTTGTCTCCATCACCGCTTGGCCTGGTCCTGCCTTGGGGACATATCCCTCAGTTCGCGGAGACAAATATCCACAAGAGGAAAGACGTCAGGACAGGAGAGGGAGGCAAACAACTTCCTTATAAACCTGGCTCCGACTGTTTGCAGACTTCTTGAGTTCCATCCTCTCAGGCTGACCTCCCACTGCTATTGTCATATCGTTTCTGGAGATGGCACATAGCACTCGGGACAGGGAGTGGTGCTTGATAGCAGCATGGACCAGAGGTAATGTGAGGTGTTTGTTTCATCCACAGCATGGGCTAGGCTTGGAGAGAGAAGCCCATCACATCACACCTGGGAGAGACTGCTAGGTATCCCATGGGCAGAGTCTTAGAGTTCCCTTTAGTGGCTTGACTGAGGAGTGTTGTGGTGGTTATTTTAATTCCTTGAGAAGTATCAAGGTGGCTGTTGCCCTTGCCTGCTGAAAGGGAAGGCAAGGAGAGAGATGCTAAGGGTCATTTTTGCAGCACACAAACACCCAGGTGAGCATTTCCCCCCCCATTGCTAAGTGTCGCGGTGCACCTGTGAATTTTACCAGTGATTTTGTGACATTAAAGTCATTCATGTTGCATCATTGAAGATTTTTGTTCTCTTCCCTTAGTATGCGAGTATGTACATATGTATGTGTGTATGTATCATAGATATGAATCTTTTTTGCATCCCATGCACATACATATGTATATTATCTGTGTGTGTACCGTATAACTGTATCTATTTTTAATTATTATATGTGTGTGTGATTCAGCACTAACTTTTCTGAGGAACACACATGCACGCACGCACATATGTGCATATATGAAAGTAAGGAGGAAAAGTAAGGACCATTGCCTAAAGGAGGGCATCTTTTCAGTTTTAGAGGCCCTCAATAGTTCTTTCCAGACACGCCTCCTTCTTTGCTTGTCAGCATCTCCCAGGGACGGTGTTAGACAGTGGCTACAAACCAGAGCTCTGCACCAGACAGTTTGGTTCAAATACAACTTGCTACTGTGACCTTGGTCCGGAGATCTAATTTCTCAGAGCCTCACTTTCCCCAGCCTAGGGCAAAGCTCAGTGCTTCCAGATGCTCACTGGGTTGTTAGAATGCTTAAATCCAAGAGCAAATTCACATAGCTGACAAAGTCTCTTGCGGCCTCATACACGGGCCCGAAAAGAGTCACAGGTTTCCTTAAAAAGAAAGAAAATAGCTTTTCCCATTGTTAGAGCTAAAATTTAAAAGCCCTCAGTATCCCTTGGGTGACAGACAACATTTTTCTTTATTTCATTCTCTTTTTTTTTTTTTTTGTATCGAGAATCGAACTCATGACCTCATGCTTGCCAGGCAGGCACTGTGCCGCTGAGCCATCTCCCTGGCACCCCTAAACAGCATTTTTACATACATTCAGAGGCTTCATGCACTGCTTCTATTCACTTCTGCCCCAGCATTTAGAAAGCATAAAGTTGAGCCTGGAGACTTCTCAGCTTCACTGCTGCTGGGCCACGGTGCCATCCTTAGCCACAGAATTGGGTTTCTGGCCCCGCTGTTGCCTCCAGCTCTTGGTGGCCCTAGACAGGTCAGTCTCCCCTCTAGACGACAGCTGATGTGCAGACCAGCCCTGAAATCCCTCCCAGCCTACCACTCTGCCTGGTTGCTCCGATCTCACACACAGCCCACGGACACTGCCTGAAAGGCAGTGCCACCTCCCAGGTGCGTGCCTTTCTGAGTGTGGAGGTAGGGCATACATTCTGTTTTATATACTCTTCTTAATGAGGCTGAACGGAGCTAGTGAGGGTATTAAAACATGTTAGTGTTATTAGTTTTTAAATTAGCTGGAGCTGTTAAGGAGAGTCCTTGCTTACCTTGTTTATGTGCAAAAGGAGCTTTCCAAGGCCAAGGTTGAATGGTCGGAGGCTTTCATCCTAAAAAAGACAAGCTTATGAGCTATGCATTCGGCTTCCCAGGGAACTTTCAGTAATCTGGGTACTGGGGACTCCACTTCTTTTGCTCTTTATACTCACCCTGGATATCAGTTTTTGTTGTTGTTTTTAAAAGTTTTTCTAATATGCAACCAGAGCTGAAGCCCAATGCACTAAACTAAATCTATTCCCAGCATATATGGGTGTCTCCGTTACCTCCCTCATTCCTGGGGGGCAACATACCCAATACCCAGAAGTTAAAGGAGGAGAGTTTTATTCTAGCTCAGGGTTTATAAAGGTCTTGGTCCATAGTCAGCTGGCTCTAAGGCAGGGTGGCCGGGCACAGGAGGAACAGTCCACGGCATGGTGGGAGGGAAGTAGAGAAGAAATAAGGGGGAAAGCAGGGAGGGAGACAGCCTCTTCCCGTCTACACCCCTAGTGACCCACCTGCTCTCACCAGCCTTTCCCTCCCAATATCACATTCTGCCATAAACTTATCAGTGGGCAAATCCACTGATGGACATACACACCTGTGATCCAGTCGCCTCGGAAAAGCCCCACTTATGAGGCTCTGGGGAACATCTAGATGTACAGTGAACTCCTGAAATTCGTGATGTAACAGAAAATGGCCCACCCAGCCAGTACACTTCAGCTTCTTCATTGCCCAGGTAATAGTTCCTGTCCCAGTTCCCGTTGCTTCTGTCTCATAGAAATGGCTGGTCACTGTGATGCACATTGTACAAACCCGTCCCCAGTTGACGAGCCCTTCTCTCTCATACTTCCTGCTTGCTTATCCCATGTAAGCCCTAGACCAGCAGAGATCAGGGCCTGATACTCTGCGAATGATCCCAATCGGTGTCCGTCGATGTAAACAAATCTTCCTCTGAATTGTGGGTGTCGTTTTGGTGTTTCTGCTGCTATTGCAGTGGGAGTTACTGTCCTGGAGCATCTTTGAATTGTGAAAAGCCATGAATTCCAGAGATGGTCAGAAAAATGCCTATAAATGCCTATTTTTATAGATATGCATTTATCTATATTTTTATATTTTTATAAACCCTAAATACACTGTCTCCTGTAGTTACATAATTTAATTTAATTTTTAAAATCTGTATTAATAAAGCTCTAGAAAGTACAGGGTGTTTTGGCAGCATCTTAGGGATCTTAGGGCTTTAAGAGGAACAAAACCCAAGAACACTGGAGACAGCTACATGCAGTTCAGCAACCTGTTATGATACGGTGATGCTGGTGCATCTGCCGGACACTGGGTTACAGGGCAGCAGCAGCCAATCAGCAGCAAGACAACTGACTAACACTCTCAGATTGGCTACTTGAAAATATTTGCAGTTTCTGCAAAGTTGCAGCCATTCCCACAAACAATTGTTAAGTTAGGTTCTAAGGAAAAATCCACAAGTGACTGGTGCGGTACACTCTGAAGCATGACTTCTCAGGGGTGAACTGTATCAATACAATACATTATTAAATTACATAGGACACATAGCATATTTGGGTTTAAACTATAAAAATTGGCATTTATGTGCATTTTTCTGATCATATCCAAAATTCTCAGTTTTTCACAATTTGGGGGTGCTCTAGCAACATAACCCTCATGAATTTCAGGGATCCACTGTAGTTCAGACTAGCCTTGAACTCATTATGCAGCCCAGGTTGCTTCAAACTCATGGCAATCCTACTGCCTCAGCCTCCTGAGTGCTGGAATATAGATAGGCACATCCCACCACCATGCCTGGTGAGAAATTGGTTTCAAACATGAATAGGAACCAAAATCTTCTCTGGAGAGAACTGCAGTAAATGTTCTTACTCAAGATATATTTGTGAAAAATAAAAGCCCTGGGGAAGACACCGAGGAGGTTCTGATTATCCAGATCAAGTCAGTTAGCACTCACTTATTGAATGCCTGCTGTTTGCTCAGCTTTGTGCTTGGTGGCGCCATGGCTAACAAGGGCAGCTTTACCTTCCTTCAGGCATCGGCAGTCTGGTCTAAGGAGCACAATTAGCACCCTTTGAAGAAAGGAGTCAGATGAGATGATGTGTAATTAAGTGCTAAACTGTGTCACTGGGACTCTCCTGGGCTAAAGGGTTCTAGAACCAGAACTCAATGAGCCCTGAAGAGAAATTCTCTGCAGAGAGGAGGGAGAGGGGCCTGAGTCAGGGGACTGCGGCAAGAAATGTCTAGAGAGAGGCCGTGGGGCAGCAGCCTGGGCTGAGACTGACAGGGGAACAGACGGCCCCTTCTGATCAGGGGATCTGGCTGTGTGGGCTCCCAGTGGCAACCACAGGCAGTGAGCATGCACCTGACTTCCTGTGGTGACAGGTCCTCGGGGCTAGATCCATTCAGGAAGCTGTGGGCGCCTGGCTGGGGTGCTCTGTCTGGGAGGCACTTTGCTCCAGCACTAGGTCGGGGGTGGGCAGAAGGGCAGGTGGCCTCCTTCCTCTCCACCACCACCTAGGTGGCATCAGTGGAAGCCCTGTCGGGAAGACCGACTCCATGTCCTGGTGTCCTGTCTGTAGCCCTTCAAAGCTTTCAGATCTTATAAAATTAGAGGTTTTTAAACTGTGAGATTTCATATCTTAGGTTCTGTTACCTGGCGAGATCTTAATTTGGGATCAGCAGTTGAGCACAGATCAGAGTGGAATTTCCTGCAGAAGATCCCTGATCTGTGGTTTGTTCTAGAGGGTAGGGTGATGAGCAGGGTGCTCAAAGAAAACGAGGACAAGAGAAGCTGCAGTGAGGCTTCTCATTAGCAGTTTAAGGGTACAGAGAAGTCCTGCAGGAAAGAGCCCTCTCTCTCCACACCTCATCAGCACGGCTCAGCGCCTTTCCCACACAGCACCGCGCCTTTCCCACACAGCACCGGGGCAGGCCCTGAGAAATGGGTGGTCGTGTCCTGCAGGGCAGAGCTTGATGGAGTCTTAACGGAGACGAACTGTCCTCCAGATGGAGGCCCTGGACACTGAAAGAGAGGTTCCCCAGACTGCTCAGCCTGGGCCTGGTGGGATCCGCAGCCCCAGGTCTCCCGCTGGTTTAATGTTGCTCAGTTGTTAACCAGCTGGGAAGCAGAATAAACAGACTCATAGGCAGGTGATACAATCAGATAAGCTATCAGTGCAATTGGGAAGGGATTTCTACTCATTTCTGGTTCAGTGATTCTAGAGAAGGAGTCTGAGCCAATGGAGTTAATAGGAAAAACTTCATTAACTTTGGTCCACTTACAAGAACTATTTGGATTCCTGAAAAGATACTGTTTTTCAGGTTGGATGCTTTTCAAGACTGACGAGTGTTTATGAACTGAAATCTGCCTGCCTCTACCCCTCAATGAGTGCACAGAGAATTCCTACCTTAGGCTCACTTCAGCCTGCTTAACTGTCCATCACTGTGGTTCTGGGCATTGGGGCGGAGACTCCTGGGCTGGTCTTGTTAGTTGCAGGAAAAGGTAGAAAACAAGGCACCTGGACACCTCCCCAGCCTACTCCCAGGGCCAGACTAAGTGCTTAGAAACAGTTGCCCAGGCCGCCCTTCCAGAGGGCCAGGCCGCTATGGACTCACCGGCCTTGCGAACACTCTCCATCCCCCTCCAAAGTTACCAATTCCTGGAAATTCTTCCCTCATAGGTCTGGCCCTCTGCAAGCCTAAGGACTCTGAGCCTTGTCCTTCCTGGATCTGTGGCCTCCGTCTTTAGATGTCTCCTTAGGGAGCCACAGGAGGGGATGGCCTGAGAGCAGGGAACGACCACTTCCTTTCCCTGCCTGTCTGCTCTTTAGAAGGGTTAAATACATCCATAGCTTATTCACCAAAGTGTATCCAGACCTATTTTTAGCGCTTTGAACATGTTGACTCTTACATAAGATTCATTCAGTGTATATAAACTATTCAGTAAATATTCCCTCATGAGAAAAATGGTATTTTGGTCTGCTTTGTTTCTTTACCCTTTGAGTTCTGATTTGGAGCCGTGGAGCATGTTGGCTCCATCTTGTTGTTAGTTACAGGAAGACCAAGTGCTTGGGCTGGACCTGGCTGCCTTCATAGTACACAGTGGCTTTTGAGGTCTCTGGAGGCCTCACAAATGTGAGACATGCTGCATCCCAGGGCAGAGAGGCAAAGCTGAGAGGAAGATGCAGAGCTGCATCGGGGCCTGCTGCCAGGAGCACCCCTGTGTGGGGACCATCTCTAGGGACCCTCTGTCCTGGCTTTGATGCTCCTGTTTCTGATCAACCTATCTCTGCCCTTGTCTCCTCTATCTCCCGTCTTTTAGCAGAGGGTAGAGGCAGACATCAGGCATGAGAGCTTTAGGCTTTTACTTGGCGGGGACTTAGGCATTACTTTGCAGGGACTGTAGTCCCTGCTCAGAGCGGACGTGGCTGAGCACTGGAACCAATGTTCTACTGTTACAGAGAGACAGCTTCTGGCTGTGGCGGTGTCTACCGCATTGGAAATGACTGAAGAAACCCCTATTGGTTTTCTGTGGCTGCTGTAAGGAAGTACTGTAGACTGGGCATCTCACCAGAAATCCTACAGCTCTGGATGCTGGAAGCACAGGCCCAAGGTGTCTCCGGGGTTGGTTTCTTCTGAGGCACCTCTCCTTGGCTTGTAGTGGGGGTTACCCGCTTGCTGTGTCTTCATGGGATCTTCCCTTCGTGTGTCTCTTTGCTTCCACGTGTCTCTCTGTCTCCTTTATTAAAGTACATAAGTCATGACCTCATTTTAATGGAATTACCTTTTTACAAAGTCTCTCTCTCAGTAAAGTCACATCATGAGGCACTGGAGATTAGGACTTTAACTTAGGACCTCTGGCAGGGGACATATTCTGCCCATAACTGAATGGACCCATGCTTTGTCTACACCTGCAGGCTACCCAGAGAGGGGAGTGCCTCTGTCTGATTCCCACTGAGGCACCTATGGGCTGGGGGTGCTTCCCACAGGCTGAAAAAATGAGCTTCTTGGGGCAGAGACTGGACCTGTGGGGGAATGGTGGGGTCGGCTATGGGAGGACATCTTGCACTGGTCCCTGTTCCACCCAGGTGCAGCGTGACCTTTCGCTAAGAATGGGCTACGGTGTGTGCTCTGGTACGCAGCTTGGTCTCCCTCACCTGGGGGCATGGGGAAGGAGGTAGAGCTGCCACTTCTGTCAGAGCTCTGAGAGAGCAGATACGGATGGTGAGCGGTTATCTGTCAGGGGCTCTGAGCTCTGGTGGAGTTAAAGTAGGGAGTTAAAGGGGGCTTCTGTGAGCTGTCATCAGGGTGTGACACGTACATCACGTGTGCGCATGTGCATTTGTGTGCATAGGGGTGCAGGGGGTTGAAATGGTACAAAGCCCTAAGAGAAATCTGGAGAGCAAATCGGCCTAGGAGACTTCGGAGTTGCATCTCATCTGCTCCCTCCCAAGCCAGGCCTTACCAGGCCAGCAGATGGTTCTCCTGTTTAGAGCAGCCATGGTAGAAACAAAGCCCACATTTGATGTACAAACCCAGCACTACAGGAAGATCCCTAGCACCAGGTTTTGTGAATGTGTGTTGTCACCTCCATCGTGACAGATTTAGTCCCCTCTTGCTGTTTTACCTATGAGCACGGTGCCCAGCGCTAGAGGTCTTTGCCTACTCCTGTGACCAAGGGTCTGGGGAGGAAACACCCACCTCCCTCTCTTCCTGGGAAGGTTCAGAGAACAGATTGCTTCATGGGCCCTTCGACAAGCTCCTAGAAGGCTCAGACCCCTGAAGTGTACAGGGGGCCCCTCTAAGCAGCAGTGACTTCCCAGTGTAGAAGAGGCTCTTCGCCTCCCACAAAGGTGAGCAAGTGAGGAGGGGGGCACAAGCCCCTGAGCACAAAGAAGGGGCCCTGTGTGAAAGGAGGAGCAGGGTGGGGCGAGCCACGTATCCAGATGAGAAATGCAGCTGCACCCCAGGCTCCTGAGTTCTCATGGAGTCTCATTCTCTGGCGCAGCATGAAATTCTTCCCTAGTTGGACACAGTTCTCGCGGCTGAATGGCAGCTGTGCAGGAGTGTTTTCAGGACAACTGCCTCAGCATCTGCACCATCCTAAGCTGCTCAGACGACTGCTGGGCAGAGACTCTCAGCAGAGGCCAAGGAGGTGTCTGAACATCCATCTTCCCTGCCCTCCCATCCTGCACACAGATGCGTGCTCTGCGGGGTTCTTTCTCCACTCAGCCCGGCTCTTCTCTCACTCCCAGCCCCTTCCTGTACCCAGAACCTGGACCTAGAGCCTGGAAGAGACTCTGAGATTACTTATTTCAACTTCATCATTCCAGAGACTTGTCCCCCAGCATGACGCAGAGTTCATGGTGAAGCCTCAGGGAGCCCACGTCTCCCAGGTCCCCTCTAGGGCTCCTTCCTCATGTGACAGCAGGCTTCATTGCCCTGCTGTTCATTTGTTGCATCTCAGGTGTTGTCCCCTTTGTGAGGCCTCTTTCAGCTGGGCATGCATAGAGGTTCAGATACAACTCAGGCTGGGCCGTCTCAGCACAAATCCCTCTAGAAACAAGCTGCTAGAGAGGCAGAATGGTCAGGTGATACTAATGAGACAGAAACCCTTCCAGTGTTTGCTGTATGCCAGGACCTCTTTGAAGCATCTATGTTAGCTCATTTCATCTTCATTTTGCCCTTCCCCTTTTTACAGTTAGAAAAACGGAGGCGCCCAGGGGTTAAGGAAGGTTCTGGGAGACCCATAGCTGTGTGCGGTGCAGCTAGTTTCTGAGCTTGGGGTCTCACTGTAAGGCCATGTTTTTCCACAAAACGAGACTATGCTTCTCTTCCTGTATGGGTATTTCCCAGGCTCCTTTGTGGATGGAAAGCATGGAACGGGCAGAAACGACCTACTTTGTGTCTGTGGCTGAGGTGTGATGCCCCTTGGGGAGGTGCTGCCAACACACAACCCTGAAAGATAGTGACGGATGGGGCTGGTGGTCCCTAACTGGGTTCTCTGTTTTCCTCTGAGGTTCCATCAAAGGCAAACAAAGTTGAGGCACCCTGGAGACTCCTCATAAATAACTAGTTTGAGTCCCAGGACTTGAGAAATCAGAACGATAAGTCCTGATGGTCTTTTATCTTGAGAATATAAGACTAAGGGAAAAGGCCCTAAAAATAATTCTTCTTCTGCTTCACTCCACCTCTGAATGCTCAAAATGTCAATCCTTTCCCCAAACCCACACTCTTCAAACACTCTTGAAACTATACCTCTGTATATCTCAAGGGGTCTTTCAGAGAAAGTTAGGACTTGTGGGGGAAAAAAAGGGTCTCTTCATAAACAAAAATGAACTGGAAGCACCTTGAATTAAAAACATGCTAAACAAGCTGGTTTGCCATGGGACTGAACAAGTCTTTGACATGAGCAAGTGCTCTGGAGGGAAAGCAAACCCACAGCTTGGTAGATGCGGGACCTCTTCTGCTCCTTTCAGATGCAACTGTGGACGTGTCTTCAAGGCGATTTTTGAGTACCTGGGCAGGTGATAGGAGACCAGATAGTATTCACTGCCCACTGCCAAGATCTGGAGGAAATCTGGGCCTCCCTGGCCAACCATCATCCACTTCCTCCTCAGAGCCAGCTTCCAGCCACCTGCCATGCACGCAGCTTCTGCCAGCCACCCTTTCACATCTCTCCTGGGTCACACTGTTGACTTCTTCCTACCGAGCTCTGGGTTGTAGCCTTGGGATGGCAAAGCCACAAGTTGGACCTAGACATGAGGTCATCAGCTCTGCAGGTATTCTCCCAATCTTGTATCCTGCGGAAGGTTCCCAAGGGCTGCTTCCCTTATTCTTGTGCCACAGCTTTAATATGTTTTCTGTATGCAAGTTCTAGGTGTGTTTCTTTGGCAAAAAATGACTGCATTGCTAAAAGAAAACCAGAAGCTGATGGTTTATTTTCATCCCCATATTTAGCAGTGGAGGCAAGTTAAGGCTCCAAGATGCTCAGGGCCCTATGCAGGACCCCACAGCTCCTTGAAGACGGCAGGACTAGAACACAGTTCCCTGCTTCCCAGGGCTCATGATCCTTCCTATTGTAGGACTCTGCCTGTCTGTAAAGTGCACTGGGGTAAAGATCCATGGCCTTGAATACTGCTTCTGAGGTTGTGCCGTGCAGCAGAACCATCCAGGACACTTTCTACAACTGATGGAGCCATTCATTTTGAAGGATCGGGACCATGTGGGATGAACCCAGGGAAGATGCACTATGCCTGGCAAATGTGCCTCCTCTCCCCCCCACCCCTGGCAATACTGGGGTTTGAGCTACATCTCTGGCCCTTTAAAACAATTTTTCTTTTTAATTTCAAGTATAGTCTTACTAAGTCACCAGGGCTGGGCTTGACCTTGTGATCCTCCTGCTTCAGCTTCTCAGAGTGCTGGAATTACAGGCATGTGTCACCACACCCAGCTCAGATGCTTTGTCTATTTCAGGCTCCAGATGGAGCATCCCTTTTGTGCTACTGGACCTGGAGCACACAGAGGCTTTGCCTGCTCCCAGGTGCATATGAATTTGTGTAGTTTCCTTCACAGGGTAGGAGATGATAATTCCCCTGACTTAAGACCCTTACATAGTGAGCTGGTCACACCTTTGCTTCTGAAAGACCAATATGACTGCTACTGTTGAAGACTCTGAGAAGTAAGTGTGGAAACAGGCTGTAAGAGTCACAAAGCTGCCCTGAGTGGGTTTTCAGGGAAGGTCCCCACTCTGTCCTCAGAGATGATGATTCAGGAGTCTAGGGTTGAGGTCAAGAATCTGCATTTGTAGCACATCCTCTTCCTGCCCCCGCCCGTGTGGTTTCCATGCAGCTCATCCTTGAACTATACTTGGAGAACTGCTGACATACACAGTGAAGAGCCAAAACTGTGTTATTATGGGAATCACTCAGACACCCACATGGGAAAATACAAGGCTAGATACTCAGATCCATGACTATCCAACTGGGTTAGAGAGAGAAGTAGGGCATTTTAATTTTTAATTTGAATGACATACAGCACAACGATATCCTTCTGATGATCATTTTTAAAATATTTATTTTGGTTTTTTGCTGTCGAGTTATATTAATCCTCTATCAGACATATGGCCTGCAAGTATTTTGTCTCACTCCGTAGGTTGCCTTTTTGTTTTGTTGTAGATTTGCTGTGCGGTAGCTTTTGCGGTTTGAAGTAGTCCCATTTGCTCGTTTTTACTTTTGTTGTCTGTGCTTTTAGAAGTCATATCCCCCAAAACACAAACCAAGATAATTGTCAGGGAGGCTTCCCCTTATGTTTTCTCGTGGGAATTTTGTGGTTTCTGGTCTTATGTTTAAGTCTTTGTTACATTCCAAATTAGTTTTTATGAGTGGTTTGAGATAAGGGCCCAGTTTTATTTTCTTGTATGTGGATATTCAGTTTTCCCAGCACCATTTGTGGAAGGGACTGTGGTCTTTCTCTGGTGTATTGTTAGAGTTCCAGCCAAACATTAGTTGACCATATATATACATGAACTTGTTTGTGCACTCTCTGTTCTGTTTACTGGTCTCTGTGTATGTTTTATGCCAGTATCATACTGTTTTGATTACTGTAGCTTTACATGTAGTTTAAACTCAGAAAGCTTGATGGCTCTAGCTTTCTTCTTCCTGAGTAATGTTTTGGCTACTCAGGCAAATAATCTGATTGAAAAGCAGGCAAGGTATCTGAATGGACATTTTTCCAAAGAAGTCATACAAGTGACTAATAGGTATATGAAAAGGCACTCAGTATGATTTAATAATCTTCGGGGAAATGCAAATCAGAACCACAATGAGACACACCTTATTCCTCCCAGAATGGATGTTATCAAAAAGAAGAAAAGGGAACCCATGCACATTGCTGGAAGAAATATAAATTGGTACATCCATTATGAAAAACACTATGGAAAGTCCTCAAAAAATTAAAAATAGAACTGCCATGGGATGCATCTGGGTATCCAACAAAAATGAAAACCAGTATCTCCAAGAGATATTTTCACTCCTGTGTTCATTGCAGCACTATTCAGAATAGCCTAGAAATGAAAACAACCTAAGCATCTGTCAAAAAAGATGAATGGTTAAAGAAATGTGTTTTTTTAAAGTACTATAGAATATTATTCAGTCTTAAAATAAAGAAAGTCCTGCCCTTCATGACACCATAGTTGGCCATGGGGGATGTAATACTGAGTGAAATAAGCCAAACAAGGAAGAAAACTATATATGGATTTAGTGTTAGTGTATATAGACTAAAGATGTTTGACCTATAGAAGCAGAATATAAAATGATGGTCACCAAGACTGGAGTGCATTGAGGAGAAGGAAATGTTGGCCAATAGATATAAATTTACAATTATAAGGTGAATCTGCAAGTTATAGTCAATAATATCATATTATTGGCTGTATTATTGTATTATTATTGTACTACAATATATTGGAGATTTTCTAAGAAGTAGATCCTAAATATTCTTATCATGAACTCACACAGAAGGGCAGTTTGGGGAGGGGATGAGTGTGTTAACCAGTTTGATTGTGGTAATCATTGCATTGTGTATACCTGGAATGATGGAATGCATCGCATCATCGCACTGTACACCTTAAATATACTATTTCCCTTTACTCCTTGCTTTATTTTGCACAGTTTCCATAGTTCAAGATATTAAAGGGAAAATTCCCCAAATTAAAAACTCTTAACTTTCAAATCACATACTATTCTGAATAGTGTGATACCTCACTTTGTCCTGCCTGGAATGTGAATCATCCCTTTGACCAGAGAGTTTCCACACTGTATATGTTACCTGCCTGTTAGTCACTTAGTGACTGCATTAGTCAAGTTTTGTTGCTGTCACCAAATACTTGAGGAAAACCACTTGAAGAAGAAAAAAATCAATTTTGGCTCTGGATTTCAGAACTTTCAGACCATGGTCAGCTGACTTTAGGGCAGAAACATGATGGAAGGCCGTTGCAGAGCAGAGCTGCTCACACCATAGCAACCAGGAAGCAGACAGAAAGGGATTGTGCCAGAGAGGAAGGAGCTCAGGACAAAGTAGCATCCACCATGATCCACTCCCTCTAAGTAAGCTCCACCTCCTACTAAATTTCCATCACCTACAGTAGCACCGTAGCATTAGGCATTTATCAATGAGTTAATCTACTGATAAAGTTATAGCCTTCATGATCCAGTCATCTTCCAAACACTCCACCTTTGTATATAAGAGACTTTGAGGGGACAGTTTTGATCTAACCCATAACAGTGACCATCATGAGTATGAGATCAACTGTCATAGTGTCACAGTGCTTGTATTCACATAACCCTTATTTTTCTTAGCAATGGCTCTAGAATGTAAGTGTAGTAGTGCTAGCAATTCACATATGCTGAAGAAAGGCTGTGAAATGCTTCCTTAAGTAAAAAGACGAATGCTTTTAATAAGGAAACAATAAAAACACCTTGTATGCTGAGGTTTCTAAGATTGATCATAAGTTATTGTTGGGAGTCTCTTGCTGTGCCTAATATATAAACTATATTATCAAGATGTGTAGATAGGAAAAAATACAGTGTATGTAAAGCTTGGTACTATCTGAAGTGTCACATGTCCACTGGTGGTCTTGGTACATATCCCCTGCAGATAAGAGCGTGACTACTGTATATACAGTTTGTTAATTGTACCTCAATAAAGCTGGAGGAGATAAAAACTGTAAAAATAAGTAAGAAGTATTTACCAGGCGTCACTTTGCAGGAGACTCGGCAAGCCCTGCATGAGCACCGTACTCTGCACAGAGGAGTCCCTGCCTTCTGGTGGCTCCCTGTGGTGAAGATCGCAGTAGCTCACTCAGTAGCTACCATTCCTTTTGGGAAGGAAGAAGTGAGGAAGTAGAGCAGAACTGGACAGTGAGGCAGAGGGGGTGTGTGGAGAAGACAGCTGAGATCATGTACAGCCAAGAGGTGTGTGAGTTTCTGAGGTTTCTTGAAGGTGTGTCTGTTGGCTCTTCCTAGAACTTTTAGCTGGGTACATCCCAGTACATCATACCTGGCAGCCCAGGTGTCCATCAGATCTACATTCAGATCTTGCTGGAGGTCTGAAGCCAAAGATTGCAGTAGCTCACTTAGTAGCTACCATTCCGTGTCTACCTTGTATGGAACACCTGTTACACAATGCCATCCATAACGATTAGCTAGTGTGAGCCTTGAACAGCCTTGTCAGTATTATTACTACTTCACTGGCAAGGAAACAGGCTCAGAGAGGGTAAGTAACCCAAGCCAGGGTCTCAGCCCTAGGTCTGTTTGACTCCAAGGCCTCCATTCTATTCCTTCAGTTCTCTTAACTAGAAAGATGAGGCAATGTCCTGTTTCCCTGCCTCCCAATCAGAGACAATGTGAGAATGAGAAATTCTTGAAATGTATCACCAACAAATACAACTTGGCTTTTGAATGTGTAGGAGGCAAAACGACATTGACAAATAATAGGATTTACACGAAGTTTTGATTTGTTTAGAGGGATGCTGTAAACCCTTTGGTATTGTTGACTCATTTGGAGATTTGACTTCCCAAGGAGCAAATGCAAAGTAGTTTTCATATCCCAGCCCTCATTCCTGTGATCTGAAGAGGCAAATAATATGATAGGTAATGGAAAGTCTTGAGTAGTTTATATTTAGCTCTGTTTAAAGGCAGGAGGATGGAATATATGAAATCTCCAAAGCTTTTTGACTCACAAGATTCTTTAGTCATTCAGTGGGTTCCAGGGATCTAGTGTGAGAAGCAGCAGGGATCTAGTGTGTTTGGGAGAGAGCATGCAATCAACTGGTAATGCTCTGAAGCACAACAACATCAGAACGACCAACTGTTGCTACCTGACACGCTTCTCCCTGCAGATGGAGCTTCCTGTGAGTCTGGGAGGGTGCGCTTGCAGGGAGGCAGGTAGGGAGTGGGAGAAGGAAGACAGCCTTGTCAGCAGAAGGCAGGGCTGTTACCTGTGGCAACACAAAACACTTAGAAGCCCAATCCTGATCCCTGATCTTAGGTGTGACATCTGTCCTCCAGGCCCTTGGGCCAGGCTTCTCGTGTGGTCATGGTAGTTCATGGTGAAGCTTTCCTCTCTGAATCCACAGGCCACCGCCTTTACTCCAGAGGCAGCCTGGTTCCCTCCTCTGTCAGCAGATTTGCGGGAAGCCAGTGTCCCCTCATCTCCATCCTGAAGTATATGTAACTTCCCCAAAGAGCAGACTCTGGCTCTTTTAACAAATGACTTCCAGATGTTGAAAGCAGCGGCCAATGGAATTTTTATTGCCCCCAAATTGTGGTTCTGGGCCTCATACTTCTGACTTGAAGGTAATTTGGAATGTAAACATTGCAAGGCATGTACTGGAATTAATTAAAACTACCCTGTATTCTACAAGGTCTATAGACTTGCAATTAACTGTTTACATTAACACCAAGCCAGGCAGATCAACTAAAGTGTGTGTGTGTGTGTGTGAACCTTTGCCTATCAGTTTTCCCCATTCCTTTCAGAAAGAAATGCGGTGGGACCCGAGCTGACCTATTTCCCCAAGCTTGGTCATCAGTCCCAACCTAAGAGGAGGCTGTGAAACCTTCCTCTCTCTTCCAGCAAACAGAAGACTGAGGGGAAAGCAAAGCAAAGCATACATGTTCACAGGGAAGCAGCGACAAGCATGATGTGTAGGGTATCAGAAGTTTACTTAACCAAGAACACAACTGTACGAATAGACAGAAGCGGTCATGGCCATGGGGGGGTCTGCACAGAAAAACCACAGCAGCTAGCACTTGGCTGGTAAAACTAGAAACAGCTTTGAAGGATAATTTTTAAACTTCACAATGGTATTTAAAGGTATCAGGAACACTTTGGGGATGGATGGTGGTGACAGTTGTGTAACCGTGTGAGTGTACTTAATGTCACTTAACTGTAAACTTAAAGCTGGTGAAAATGGCAAATTTTATGTTATGTATGCTTCACCTCCTAAATAAAAAGGCAGGGTGTCCTGACAATAAAGGTTCCTTGGGATTATATAAACTATGAGAATCCCTGGAATAGTCTGCTATTCCTTACATGTAATACTAGATGGTAAAGTCACAGCTCCCAAGGAACAGTTCCATGCAATATTGCCAGGGTATCCCAGAGACATATATGGGAGATAGAAAGCCACCCCATAGTACTGACCAATCCCTAACATCCCCCGTGTGTTTGGAGTGGCCACTCTTAGGGCAAAGAGCATTAGAAAAAGCTGAGTTGGTGGTGACATTCACTGTTTTAGTCAGTAGTCAGTTTTCTGTCACTATAATGAAATACCTGAGGGAATTCTATATTAAAGTGCATTGGTTTATTTGAGGGAGGTCATAGTTTTGGAAATTCCAGTCTATGATCAAGTGGCCCCACTGCTTTGGGCCTCTGGGCCTCTGGTGAGACAGCGTATTGTGGCAGGAGCTTGTGTCAGAGCCAACCGCTCACCTCTTTCAGAAATATCTTTAGTTATAGTTCTTTGGCTGTCTCCATGCCCTGAATCTACCTAAAATGTTTACCTTTCATGGTCATTTTTACTGTTGGAGAAGAGCCAGAAGTTGCACAGTGCCAGATCTGGTGAGTAAGACCTATGAGGACACACTGAAATGTTTTTATGAGCCTGCCTTTCTGTTGGATGGCACTTGGCCATGGCATTCACTGTTTTTTTTGGTTTTTTTTTTTAATCATGCCTCATAAAGACACTTGAAAAAGAGGACTTCCAGAACTGCTTCAGACCATGGCAAGGACAATGGGATGAATGTGTTCAAAGTGTAAGGGAGTTCGTGGCAATGTGCTATTTGCTGCGATCAGTGTTTTAACTTAAATGCACTGCATTTTTTGATCAGTCCTTAGACTGAGCCAGAGGTCCCTAATTCTGAAGGTTAGGTACATTCATTGACTCTAAACTCAGAAATTTACCATCAAACTTACTGTAATGAATGATCCTAGATTGTGCATTTGCTATTGAGATGCTAAATTTTGATTCCCTCTTCATGCTTCTTCCTTAGTGTTGGGCCTGTCTTTGTCTTCATCTGAATTCAATTCTGTATATCTCGGTTTGATAGCAGCGCTGTACAAAACAGTCCAGGAAGACAGGGACCAACTTTTCTGTTCATATTGGCCCACTAGTCAAAAATCCATGGGTGCCATGAGAGCCCTGAAGCCGCCCACTGAGCTATCATCTCACAACTTTTGTTCCTCCGCTGTGTTCCTGAGGACTGATGGAGACGCTCCCCAAGAAGTGCAGACATAGGCTAAAAGCGAGCGTGGTTCATGGCGCGTACTGGGAACCAGCACTGTGGGCTGAGTTAATCAAAGAAGACACTGCCCACCCTGAAACCCTGAAAGAGAGAATAATTACAGCTTAAATGCCTCCCGCCCAAGAAGAGTTTCCTCTAAGCAACTCACAAAATTCCCTGGGGTCCGTACTTTTTATGTTGTCTTTGTGGCCTCTGGTGAGACTAGTTCGGAGGTCTTTGGAAAGAGGAATGACCTAAGATTAAGGGCCTAGAGAACGCCCCCCCCCCCCAAAAAAAAGATCATCCCTGTAATGAGGAAGATCAACTAAATGGCAGTTTGGGTCGGCATTTTCTTCACTGGTTCATTCATTGGTTGAGAGATTTAGGGAATGGATTTTCCGGACTTTAAAGAAATAAAGGCCCTTCGCCCCCTTTGTAAACACTGGCTCCCTTTCTCCTTCCTCAAGAGGGAGTCTGTCAGGAAAGGGCTAAGAGCACCCCATCCCTAGGGTCTTTCCTGGCAAAGCAGCATTAGCAAATTCGTGGGGACTGAAGCGGACAGGGCTGAGGAGACCAGGCTTTCAGCTGAGAGGCTCATATTGCTTTTGATTTATTGACACTTTTTCAATTAAGGAGTCTCCCTTGAGATGATCTATCGCCTCCCTGTCTGAGCAGGAAGTAATTACCATCAAAGCAACGCCATCACATGCCTTGTGCTAGCTGTGGCCAGGGAGGCAAAGGACTGCAGTATTTGTAGGAGCACAGGCTAAAACACTGGATCGTGAATAGGCCCTTTCTGGATTCTCCCCCTTTTCGGTCTGAGGACGGTTCCCTGTTTACAACCTATCACCATAGGAAATACAGTTCTTTTTCTTATTTTCCAGCACTGGCTTTTCTTCTTTTCAGACTGGCAGGGCTGCAGGCAGTAGAAAGATGATCTTCTCAGGTGACCTGAGGACAATGGTCTTATCTTACTGAGGTGTGTTAGTTACATTTTTATTGCTATGACAAAATACCTGAGGGATATGATTTAAAGGAGGACAGGTTGATTTGGGCTCATAGCCTCAAAGGTCTTAGGGCACAATTAGCTGGCTTCAAGACAGAAACATGGTAGAGGAAACTTGCTCGTTTTTGGCAGCAGGAGAGAGAGAGAGTGAGAGAGAGAAAGAGAGAGAGAGGAGAGGAGAGACAGACAGGCAGACAGAGAACAGGACCCAAGTGACCCACCTCCTTTAACAGGCCCTCAACTACTAATTGCCCATTCAGCTATGAACTCACCTATGAAGGGTGGCATTAGTGCCTCACAAGCCAGTCCCCATTCCAGGCCTCACCACTGAACATCACTGCCCTGGGGTCAAGCCCTCAATGTGTGAGTCTTTGAGGGGACACTCCATATTTAAACCATAATCCTGAAGTTTTAGGGCGAGCTCAAAATTTCCTGTGTCCGTGAGCTGATGTTTAAAAATTAAAACTTTGAAAGTAAATTGTTGTGATGCATCATATGCATATGGCAGAATGCATATTGCATGTGTACAGCTTGAGAACTTTCCACCTAGTGCATGCCCCTCGAAGCCAGTGCCCAGATCGAAACATAGAACATTATTCACACTCTTGGGTCCATTCTAGTCATTGTTCCTCTTCTCTGAGAACCACGATGCCAATTTTTAACTGCAGAGATCATTTTGCTTGGTTTTGTTCTTTCTATAAATAAATTCATAAAATATGTATTTTGGGTCTAGATTTCTTTTCTTAGAGTTGTGAGACTCACTCATGTTATTGCCTATAATTATTTGCTCATATTTGTTAGTATGTGATGTTCCAGTCATATACCATATTTTTGCACATTTTGCTCTTGGTGGATATTTGCATTGGCTTTCTAATACTGTATGAAGATACCTAAAATAAAGAACTTAGAAAAAGAAAAGGTCTATTTGGGCTTATGGTGTTGGAGGTTTCAGTCCGTGGTCAGTTGGCCCCATTGCTTTGGGTCAGTGACAAGGCAGAACATCATGACCAGGAATGTATGGTAGAAAAAACCAGTCATCATGTGGCCAAACTGAAAGAGGAAGAGAAGGGGCTGGGATCCTCCTGCCCACTTCAAGGGCCAGTGATCAGAAGATCCACTTAAAGTTTTCTTCCACCTCCCAATTGTGCTTTGCTGAAGGCAGCCTTTAACACCTGAGCCACTTGGGATACATTTAAGATCAAAATCATAGCAATACTTGTTGTTCATAATAAACATAGGCATGCACTTTAAGAGCAAAACCTAGGAGTGGAGTCACTGAACCTTAGGATATGCCTATGTTTAGCTTTGTTATTGCTGGGTCCTATAGAACGGTTGTATCCATTTCTTTTTCATGTAGAAAAACGTGAGAAGTACCACTCTGCCCCTAGTCACCACCATCTTGCATTTAGAAAAAGAAACAGGGATTGCAAAATCAAGGTTCAATCTCGTGACCCTTCACCTAGTTGCATTCCCAGTAGCCCGTAGTGACTTCCTTTTGAAGGATGTGAGAAAAAACGATGCACCTTCCATCTCGCTGTCAGAAGTCCCTAGAAGCCATTTTGCTGCTCTGATGATGTTCTGTTAGACAAAGCGCCTTTGAATTCTGAACGCTGAAGCACAGGTGAGCGCCACAGGAGTGGCCTTTTCCTCTTTATCCAGAGGATATGAGGAGATGTGACTCCCCGACACTCCCTGGATGGATAAAGTCCCCAGCCATCTGCTTTCTTTTGAACTAATAATCTGAGAGTGAGAGAGAAATGAATGTTTGTTTAGGATTGAATTTATGATAATATGGGACCAGCCTCCATCAACTAAAATGATGACTGTCCAAGTATTTTTGTTGTTATTGTTGCTTTTCCCCAGGTACCTACCTTTCTTGGCTAAGAAGCTGTGTTACCAATGTGTTTGACTTATGCTGGAAAAGGAGTGGGCCCTTGTGGCCCCTTAAGCCACGGGGCAGTTTGTATGAAAGAAAGGTACAAAGGTAGAGTTTGTGCACTGGGTGGAGCTCACAGCCCCAAAGCTTCAAGTGTCCTCAGACTCTCTACTCTCCCTCCTTAAGGGAGGTAGTGAAGGGAGAAAAATCTATTAACCAAGGTCCCGGTATTATTTTAGGCACGTGAATACAGTTGACCAAGTAAGTAAATGAATGAATAATTAGTTTTGAAATACAGTGAAAAGAGCTTTGCCTGATTCCCCAGAATAGAAATCTTTTGAAATTTTTGCCAAGATCACTCCTAGGAGTTAAGAGTGCTCTAAAAAAATCATGGCTTTTTGGCCAAAGACTCTTAATGTCCCCAAGCCTGGGGACCCATTGTCCTCAGGAAAGTAATAGAAAAACTGGCATTGCTGGTGTGTGAAGATTCTCCTGGCCCCTCTAGAACCAGCTCTTGGGGTGAGAAGTGGAACCCAGAAGAAGGACCTTTGTAGAAAGAATCCGATGCCCTAGTTTCAACCCAAGAGGCCACTAGCTCCACTGGGAGAGCCTGTTCTGAGTCTCTTTAACTTCTACTAATATAGGGAAAGTCCTCAGGCCAGGTATATCCAAGGAAAGTGGCAGGGCACAGTAGTATGAGTCACATTCTGTTTCTACTGCCTCCTAGATTTGTGGCATTGGGAAAATGCCTGTGTTTCTCTGAGAACTTAGTTTCTTCATCTGTAAGAGGGAGATAATCATCCTACCTCACTGGGTTCTTTTGAGGGTTCAATGAGTCAGTGTGTGTGATGTGCAGAGCAGGTGATAAACATTCAAAAGTGTTGGCTGATGTTGCTATAGGAAGTACTTGCCAGGCACCTGCTATGGGTCAAGCATGGGGTCTGCAGACCACATCTTTGAAGAATCTGTTTCCTGAACAGCCAGGATGGTACCACTCCTAGTTCTCAGGTAGAGCTGCTCCCTGCTTGAGGGTTTGTTTTAGCTAGTGGGAAAGTCCTTGGTCATCTTGTGTATAATGTATAGTAGCATGTGTAGGACTTCCAAGTTTCAAATCCTAGAGGCTCCTGTGTGTGGCCGAAAAAATATACCCCCAACTTCTGCTTGGTGCCTGAAACACAACTAACTCATTAGTTTACTAAGCTGCCAAGTGCCTGCTGACTCTGGACCCACTGCTGGCACCTCCATGACTGTGTGCATGCTGTGGAGCTGGCTGACAGTAGAGAGCAGTGTGCCCATGTACAGAAGGATACCACAGACACGGGAAAGAACATGACCGCTGCTAATCACCCATCAGCCTGGTTTTATGGGTTTAATGAGATTATTAATGCTCTGAACCCAGAATAGTGCCTGGGATTGAAAAGGGAATCATCCTCATACCCACTAAGATGGCTACTGTTTAAAAAGAAGCAAGAAACAAAAAATGGAAGTAGCAATGATGTGAGGAAATTGTAATTCTTGTGCACTGCTGATAAGAATGTAAAATGGCACAGCTGCTGTGGAAAACAGTAAGCCAGGTACTCAAAAAATTAAGAATAGAATGGTTTCAAAGAGTTATTTGCATAGCCACGTCCATAGCAGCATCACTCATGACAGTCAAAAGGTGATAGCAGCCCGAATGGTTATCGATGATGACTGGATAAACAGTGGTGTCCATAGTACAAGGGAATATAATTCAGCATTGACAAAGATAGAAATCCTCACATATCACACAATATGGATTAACATTGTGGACATTATGCCAAGCAAGATAGGCCTGTTGCAAAAAAGACAATTTGCAAATGATTCCACTTACAGGAGGTACCTGGAGTAATGAGTTAGTGTTTCATGGGGACAGAATTTTGGTTTCACAAAACTGTGGTGATGGTTTGCACAACAATACAAACATACTTAGCACAACTGAATGGTACACTTACACATGGTAAAGATGTGTGATTGCAGTGTGTATTTTACTACAATAGTTTAAAAATAGTTTTAAAAACATAAAAGTAACTCAGCAAATGGATATTTGCTATATTTAAATACAGTTAAACAGAAAAAAAGTCTTGGAGGTTGCATTAGTTTGTTTTCCATTGCTGTAACAAAGTACCTGAGGCTAGATAATGTGTAAAGAAAAGAGGTTTACTTAGCTCACAGTTTTAGAGACCAAAGGTCCAAACAGCATGGCGATTGCTCGGTGGGGGGGGGGGTGGCAGACGGCTTCATATTGGTAGGAGTGTGTGAGAGGAGAGATCACACAGCAAGATGGGAAGGCAGAGAGGGGCCAGTCCTACTCTTTTGTAACAACCCTCCATGACCTAATTACTCTCCATCAGACCCCAGCTTTAGGCACAGCCACACTGGAGACCAAAGCTCCAACACATGAGCCTTTAGAGGACAAACCACGTCCAACCACAGCAGAGGTGAGCACTGTGGTCCAGGGCACTCTGGAAGACCTGGCCAGTAATGAGGAAGAGGCAGGAGATAATCTGGTCCAGGTGGGGTCAGCTATTACCCTAAGCCCTTTGCTTCTCTCATTTGTGTGGCGAGATCTCAGGAGCCAGGAGACAAAGGTATGCTTCTCTTTCCTTCACTGTCACCCTGAAGCCAGCCCTGGTAAGGTGACAACACAGGCACTTAAACCGCTCCTAAGAAATAAACAGCTGACATCGTGTTTTAACCAGTGGTGTGGAGCTCAGAGAGGCTGGCCCAAGGAAGCGCAGTGGACCCTTGACTTAGGAACTCAATTCGTTCCCGAGGGCTGGTTGTAGCTCATGTTGTCAATGGAAGGCTCAGGCTCCTCTGCACAGCCTTCAAATTTTCTCTCCTATATACAGGGAGAGCTCAGTGTCCCTAGAGAGATGCTGGCCCAGGATTTCTCAATGAATACCATACAGGAAAGGGTGTTGTAATGTTTATTCCAGAACTCCGTAAGGGTTAAATCTGTAACTGAGACCATCTGGAAGCACAAGCAGCTGCCATTTGGGTCATAACTCAAGGCTTTCATTGTAAGTTAAAACTAAATTCTGACCATAACCCAAGTTGTTCATGTGTCAGGCTGGTTGTAACTCAGCAGCTCACTGTATGTGTTCCTGCTTCTGCCACGGAGGCAGGTGGAGAGAGCAGGGGCAGAGGCTGTGGGACACTTGAGGGGTCCCAGGCTGTGTGGTAGAGAGAAGTGGCATGGAATGATTGGCCAGTGCCTAGGAAGGTATGGACTTGCTTGAGCTTATGAGATGTTTAGAGAATAATCTGGAGGCCCTCATTTCTGTCTTTTCCCCTGCTGGAACCTGCAGTGAGAAAAGGTTTTGTTAGAATGGAGAAGTATAATTACAGACTTGACAGGTGACAGCAAGTCAGAGGAAATATCTTACTCTGCAGATGTTGAAACAATGATTTTAAACAAGGTGACAGTGGAGAATTCTCCTGAACATGCAAACCAGCCCCACTAAGCCAGCATCAGTCTCCAGGCAAAGTCACCTCCAGTGGCCGTGACTTCCTCCTTTGGGAAGATCAAGGGCAGACAGATCCATCAAAAGGGGGATGCATTGGTTGTTAGCCTTAGGGTGCCAGACAGAGTGGAGAGGCACCATCCATCAGCCATCCACCACCCATCACCTACCTGCCTCGGGTTCCACCTCTGTGCCAGGCTGTTAAGCACCGGACCACAGTGCTGCAGACAGATGGCTTCTGCCTGCACAGCTCCTGGTCCAGAGAGGGCTCATTGAGGTCCCAGAAAACAGAGGCATCAGGTGGCTGCTTGGAAGCAAGTGGAACTCCCAGTTTGGGTGAATGTACAGTTCTTCCTTGGCAGGTGGGCACTCATATCATGTAGGACAGCCCCAGGCACAAAGAAAGAGAAAGAAAGAGATGGACGGCAGACAGAAGGGAGGAAGGCGTGGCTTCTCCTGTGAGCCCTACTCTCCGGTGCATACTGGAGAAACCCATGGCTTCCCCTTACAGCAGGACACTCCAACCAGAGACAGGCTCCTCGGTCCATCCTTATGCCTGAATCATTTTGAAGTTTCAGGAAAAATGCAAATTGCTTCCCAGGGCTGAGAAAGTCCCATGAGCTATTCTGGCCTTGACGCTAGCTCCCTGCCCCTTCAAAGCGCCAGTTCCCGTTGTCCCTGGGGAGTTTTGCTCTAGGATCGTCTCCTTACCCTTGCCTCAAGGATTTCCTTTCCTTCTCAGAGAGCCACGTCACTGCCACCCTCCAGGGTTCTTGTTCTGACTGGCCCAGTGCTCAGGCCACTGGGTGTGTCCCCTGCCTGGGGAACATAACAAAAAGATGACTTCCCAGTAGTTAGCCAGTACCTGCGCCCAAATCCCGGATGTCAGGTCCTCTGGGAGCCAGCCTTCCTCGAGCTTACTCCAGGCACTCACAGCAGTAGCGGTCCTACCGTCTGTGGCTGACTGTCAGGTTGCTTTCATTTATTTCCCATACATTTGTGGAAGATAAATAGATAGATAGATAGATAGATAGATAGATAGATAGATAGATAGATTTGCATTTTAGTAAAAAAAAAAAAAGCAGCAATCCAAGTACTGATGTACCCTGGTCCATCACCCAGCTTCATATGCACTTATAGCCTGAGAAATATACACAAACCATTAAATAGCAATTATTGTAATTAGCGAATGCACACGTGGTTAATCACCCTTCTGCCATGACTCCTCCAGTGCACCTTTCCAGTGGATTAATGGGTACTGTGAGGATCTGCACAGCCAGCCCGTGGTTAGAGGAAGGGGAGAAGGGTGGATGGATTCCCTGAGGCTGCTTACCTGCAAGGGTGTGCGGTCCTTCTGTCCTGGCTGCCTCTCTCTCCTTTCCTCTCCATGTGACCCCCCCCGCAGAACACTGGTCCCCTCAAGATAAATGCATCTCTAAGGTTTATATCCTTTGTAGGAGCAGAAGACAGCACAACATTTATAATGTTCTTGAAAACCTCAATCTGACCACAGCCCCATACCCCCTCAAACTCCCCGCACTGGTGGCTCCAGGACACTGGCAGGTTCTGGGTAAGCACCAGTCTTGCCGGGGCTCTGCAGCCCTGGACTCAGAGCAGGCCTTCAGTGGCCATGGCGAGCACATGCTCACAGTCACTGCCCTATGCAGCCACTTCCTCCAGCCCCAGAGCCTGTCTGCTGGGCTCAGCTCAGACTGCCACCATTGTCCCCAGCCAGAACCAGTCCACTCTCTGGCTGTTGCAGCCCTGGCAGCCCTGCAGTCCTCCCACCTTGCTAGTCTGAGGGCCTTTTCCAGTTCCCGGGGAGGTGTGAGGGAAGGAGGTGTGGGGGAAGGGGAGGGACTAACATGGCCCCTCTCTTACTCCTGTGTGTGACAGGGTGGCTTCTGCCTTCATCCCTGGTTAAGACAGTATCAGGTGGAGTCTCACCCCTAGCAAGCTACATTAGCCTGGGCCCATTTGCCATCTGTAAAATGGGGACTTACACCCATCTCATTAGGCTGACGGGACAATGAAGGCATCACTGTTTAGCTTTGTGGTAGTATGAATTCATTAGTTCTGGTCATTCAGTAAATATTGAGCAACTGCTTAGGCCAGGCATGAACTACTTTAGAAAGCTCCAGTGATACAGCAGTGGCTAGAGGAAGCCTGCGTTCGGTGGTGTGTGTGTAGCGGGGAGGATGGAGGAGAACAGATAGTAAGCAGGTACCAAGTAAATAAACCCTGAAATAGTATACGCTGTGAAGAAAGTACATTAGTAAGGTGCAGATGAGTGCTCTCTGGAAATATGACATTTGACCTGAAATTTGAATGAAACAAAATAACAGGCTTTATGTACAGACTTGGGAACAGAGCTTTCCAGATAGAGGGAACAGCTAATACAAAACCCCTGAGTCAGGAATGAACAAAATCTGATCATGTTGTGATGGGAGCTGGTTCCCGCCTCAGAGAAAAATTGTAAGTCAAGGTTGTAGTAACTCTCAGGTGACCGGGGTGATTACATCCGAGCATCTCCCACCTGGGAATGAGGAGCTGGGTTGCTGGGAGGTGACCCAGACTTGCCAGACCCATCAGAACTAGGCACAGCTGCCAGGGCTGATTATTTTGTTCAATAACCAAAACTAGTCCATTTATAGGGCACTATGAAGAAATTAGTTTAAGCTGTGCTTCTGCCTAATGGCATTGCCTTACACCTGTGTGTGCACATTGATAATCTATATGTTATTTACCATGCAGTGGATCTGATCTGGGGACAGAGAAGTGCCTGAGGACCTGGGAAGGGCACACCTGCTTGCCAGGTGAATCCCTGGACGAATTGCAGGGTTCTGGAGTGTGTTAGTCAGCTTTCCAGGCACTGAGATACAACAGTCACAGGTACAAACCCAAGAAGGAAAGGTTTATTTGGGCTTATGGTTTTGGAGGTTTCAGTCCAGGGTCATTTGGCTCCAGGGCAGTAGCGTGGCCCAAGAGTGTGGTGGAGTAAAGCCCTTTAGTTCACAGAGGCAAGAAATCAGAACCCAGAAACAGGGCCAGGAAAGAAGAGTCAAGGGGCCAGATAGAGAACTAAAGCCACACCAATGTGACCCACCCAGACACACCCAGAAGTGTGCCCCACCAGTCCCCAGGGTGGCCCTCCACTCCCACATTAAGGTGTGTGTTTAACTAAAGTAGTAATGGTTTCCCTAACTTCAGGAGCAAAACTGATCAAAGGCTGGGAAAGGACAGCACTGACTCCAGGGACTCTGTGTCATATATTCCTTCCCCTTGAGAACATTCCTTGGTGGTCCCTGAAAGTGAGGAGCATTGTACAGCCACCAATCACTTGTGTGATGTCCTCGGAGCTCAGACCAGCCCCGCAGGAGGACAAGAGAAGAATCATCTTACATGTTCTCTTTTACTGCCCTCAATCCATCTTCTTCCCACACCCTTTCCTCTTTCTCCTCTCTTCTGCTGTACACATGCACACGTACACCACACACACACACACACACACACACACACACACACGCACACACACACACACGCACACACACTCTTACAGGTGTAGCTCCTTCCAACAGATCTTCTTTCTCCATCTCAATCTGGAAAATCACATCTCTGAGTGAACCTGAAGTTTAGAAGATATCCTTTAAGTGTACAATCCTGAACATTTTTTAAAACATTTACATATCCTCAACTGGTCACAGATTTTAGAGTCTGTACCCCGCCCCTCGAGGCCAGATACTGCACGGTCACCGCCGTCAGCCCGTCTTGGTGAGGACCATGGGGAGATGGGACGGAGGTGCTTTCTGTTGGAACAGGACAGTAACGACAGAGCCCGAAGAGACCTGATGGAGCGTGGAGGGTGAGCTGGAAGGTGGCACCGTTCACAACAGGGTTAGACCGAGCGCAGATGGGAGGTGGGATCCCAGGATGTTCCCAGCCGCACCACTCTCTCACCACCGGTTCCCCCAGCACTAAGCACTCTGCCTTTGTACCTGTCCCCTGGCCGCCCTCGCAAGTCTAGACCTGGTGCTGCCTCTACCCTTTGCAGAGGACCAGCTCGCCTGACTGCTGCCGTCTCTCCCCTAGGCTGTAGCTGAGCATTTTCGCAGTGCATTAACTCAAGAGCGGCAAATGCTGATCGTGGAGGGTGCCACCTGTGGTGCAACAGTTTATGGCAAGTCTCTGGAATCGCCATTTGTGCCATCCCATCTCTGGGCAGAGGCCGGTGGCCCTTCTCTCTCCTTCTGTGATCAGAACATCAGAACCACCCCCACCCCCACCCCGGTTTCCCAGCACCACAGGGGCGGCGGTGGGGAGGGGAGGGGATGAGTACAGGAAAGCTGGGCCCTTCCCTCCGGCTGCCCAAGGAGCCTTCCTCATCCTCTGCCCTCTCCACTTATCTGTGAGGCCGGGTTGGGGAGTTAGTCTGGGTATTTCCATTTAAGAACCAGCCACTGGCTCTATACATAACCCAAATATCCAGAGAATTGTCAATCGCTCCTTCCAGCCTGGAAATACGAGTCAAGTCTCAACTATGATGTTTAACAGTGACTCACTGTAGCCTCAGTTTCCCTCTGAGGAGCAGGGGAGGGGCTGACATCCCATTACTTCACGGGCCTGGCCTAAGGCCCAAACATACGTCCCAGGGTGATGGACACTTCAAGGGGCCTGGCATTTTGCTTTCTGGAGTACTTAGATTTTTCATGTTCTCATTTCTCTGGTCAGAGGGGGCTCACAGTGCAGAAGCCTTAACTGGCAGCTTCTGAGCAGGGACTCGGAGGAGACACTGAATGTGTCCCACTTCTGCCCACTGCCATTCTTTGTGTATCTGAAGATCACACAGTAAGTCCCTTTCCATCCTGCCACTCAGCAGCTCTGCCCGCCCCTCCCGGGAAAACAGTTTTCCTGTCCGCACCTGCCAGGAGGCAGCATTGCCAGGACCCTGATGCTTTCAGCTGCCTTTCCTCTGCAATTCTGTCTGAAGTAGGAAATAGGGCAGACTTGCTGTTAGACTCCAAAGGTCATTAAAAATATGAAAAGGAAATAAACAAGGCTCCATAAGTCACTCCCCAGCGGGGCTGCCCGGATTGGGCTGGAGGAGGTGGCATGATGGACCTGCAGGGCCTGGTGGGGCGTCTGCTGGGTCTGCCTGTGTTTCAGTCCTGGTCTCCAACTGATGAACCTCTTCAGGGTTCTTGGGGGCCTACCAGGAGCCAGACACTGTGCTGGATACTTTTACGTTAACCTTCTCTTCCCTACCAAGAGGGAATTATCATCTCTGTTTTTGGAGATGACAAAATTGAGGGTCTGGGAGGTTCAGTGACTGATGACTGACCCGAGAGGGTTAAGTCACACAGATAGAAACTCAGCTCGGGTCCTGATGCTGTCTTTGCCTGGACATGGCTACCTCCCTGCTTCCCAAGGTCTTTGTGGGCTGCAAGCGTGCTGCAGTACTGTGAAGTGGGCAGGAGGCCTGGCTGCTCCCACTGCCACCTGCCCGGCTCTGTGTGTTGTCTGATATTCAGGGCACCAACAATCACCACAAACCCATTCCTGAGCACCCTCGGCCCACACCAATACTGTCTGTCTAAAGACCTTTTCCCACCAAGCCTCTCTCACATTGGAAAATTACTCAAAAACTCCCTGGTACAATAACCCTAGTCACTAACGGAGCACCTTGTTGGACAACTTTTCTGTTTTCAATACTGGAGATTCAATCCAAGGTCTTCATTCTGAGTTACATTCGCAGTCTTTTTTAAAAAACATTTATTTGAATAGAAGATTCCTAGAGCCAGTCCTAAGTAGCAAATGTCCAATGGTTGAATTTTCTTTTGTTTTTTTTTTTTTTTGATACACAGTGTATGATTTATTGCAAGGAAATCAGGATCTAGAACCAGATAGATACCAAATCTCAAAACTTGCTTACTAGTTATGGGAATGGTGACACATTACATAAACATTCTAGTCTCCTACCACACAATTTATGACAGATTAAGTGAATTTGTGCATGCAGCACAGAACCTGGTGCCCAGAGTGACCCTCAACAGATGCCTTTGAAAGCAAGGAGGGTTTTTTCCCTTGCTTTCCTCTGAGATATGTGATTGGGGTGGAGTTGTCCTGTACCTGTCATTTAGGGGTGCCTTCAAGCTGCTGGCTCCGTGGATGGCAAGAAGCCTTCTTTAGGCCAAGGAAGAATAGGGTGCTACTGTCCGGAAGTGTCCCACAAAGACCATGTGGTAAATGCCTGGTGCCTAGCCTGGGTGTGTTACCCGAAGATGGTAGAACTTTCAGGAAGCAGGGCCCAGTCACAGGATGTTAGGTCACTGGGGGTGTGCCCTTGAGGGGACTATCAGGGCTCTACTCTCTCCCTCTCTTATCTGTACCCTGGCAACCGTGAGTTGAGCAGCTTCCTCTGTAACGTGCTCCCACCATCATATACTATGCTGCCGCAGGCCCAAAAGCAACAGGCCAACGCACCATGGACTAAAACCTCCAAAACTGTGAGCCAAAATAAACTTAAAAAAAAAAAAAGCTGATTACTTCAGGTATTTTATAACACTCACAGAAATTTGATTTTTTTTTTAATTTTAAAGACCAACCTTAGATCCTGACTGGACCCTGCTGTGTATGCAGGTGTGACTGTCATTTCCCAAAAGGTGCTGCAGAAACGATTGTGAGACAAGGACTCCACGAGGCAGGTAGTGAGTAAAAGGAGAGGGAGGGAGGAGGAAGGGCTTTGGCTGATAGGACAGAGGCAGCTCAGTGTGGGAGCTCTCCCACCTTCCCAGGGTACACACTGAGCACGTGTTCACTAAACATCGCCTGTGAGTTCAGAAACATTAATGCAAATTTGAGAACTTTGATCAAATAAGTCTGAACTAGGGATTAGGAAATACATATCTTAACAACCTCTTCTAGCAGTTTTGATGTCAATGCTTAGGACTATACTTTGAGGTACACTGGCTTTCAGCTGAGGCCCTGAAATATTAGATTCTCAAGAATCTCTGACCCTTGTCTTGGAGAAATCAGGCTCATCATCTCACTGCAGGTTGCCTGGGTACCAGCTCATTAGAGGGGCCACCCCCTGCCCTGAGACCGCAGGCACTGTTCTCCACAAATCTAATCGGTGTGACCCCTGTCTCTAGCCGTCCTCATGCTATAGCTCCTTGTCACTACCCTCCACAACTCTCAGCATTGCTCATGGCCTTTGAGCACCCAACTTGCATTTCACTCACGTCTCAAGGCTTAGCTGCATTGATCAACCCACTGAATTTGCTGCTGGAAACAAAGCTTGGTATGATACCTGACTGACCTCTCCTCATTTCTGTTACTCAGAATGGCTCATGGCTGGGATTTACCTGAGAGACCACCTAATCTGGTCATCCCTAGCCAGATGTGCATCAGAAGGCTCAGGAAGCTTCCTAAAACTGTGCTTAAGACAGGAAGCTCGGGATTTGGTGAACATTCTCTCTGTAATGAGGTTGCAAATGTATTTGTTACCCCCATTGTACCCATTCTTGCCTTCTTTCTCTGCCAGAAATGTGGATGTGATGGCTGAAGCTCTGGCTGCCGTCTTTGATCCTAAGGAGCAAGGTAGTAGCCTGGTGAGCTGGAAATATCTGGTCTCTATACATTGCATAGAGTAGACTATTTCCCTATATAGTTTTACATAGGAAAGAGGAATAAACTTATATTTGTTTAATTCACGAAAAAGGAAGCCCAGACATACTCCTTGAGATTCAGGTTTTGAATGTTAGCTGCCTGTTCCTTTCCTTTTTCAGTAGCTTTATAAATTCTTTGTGGTGGGAACCCTCTGCTAATACTTCTTTTGCAAATCTATGAAGAGAAACACATTATCGTGCATGTGTGGTTAACCAGCAAATACTCAGCCAACTGACTGATTGGCTAGTTGCCTATCCTCCTTCTACTCAGAGAAGATGGGGTTAATTGGAGAAATCAAGAATTCTGGGATTTTGTTGTGATTCTGTCAACAGCTAACTATGTGGCTTTAGAGTTGATTGTGGCCCACTGTACAATACCGGGTGTAAAGTGGATAATCCCTCCATTCCATCCATTTCTATCATACTGTGAGGCTAGCTGCAGTTCCAAAAGGCGTATGTTGTGGTGTTTCCAAGGTTAACATGTGTGAACGTTCTTGGTTTCATTCAGTTTGTGACACTGTTGGTCTCAGCATGATGGGGAAAGGGAGGCAGTTAGTGATGCATCTGTCTAACTGGAAGAAAAAAGTGAATGTAGAACAATGCTTCAACCAAGCCAGATGAAAATTCAGTTGCCTTATTGTAGATTCTCATATAGGAAAAGCGACAACACGTCTAGACCTGGTAACTGGAAGGCACTGGGGAGTGAAGTTGTATCTGAAAACTAGCACCTTGGTGGAACATGTTTCAGTGACTTTTGTTCCCCTTCTTCACCCTTCACCTATTGCCTGGCATCTTGAGGATCGAGCTCAAAAGCTGAGATGATGCATTTGTTCTAGGAGAACATATCTTCCAGATGCTTCACACAGAGGACCAGTCCTTTGTAGAGTGACAGTTGGACACAACTTCAGCCAAAGGAGTAGTTTTGTTAGCTCTGTCAGACAGGAAGGCCATTTCCTGCTGTCTCTTCATGCATTGAGACTAGAGAGCACTGGCTGTGATAGCCACTTCTCCCCAACTACTCTTTGTGCTTGAAAGGTCCTGTGAGCACCCTGTTGCTGCTTCTTGGTCCCCGAGCAGCAGAACCTCCCTGAGGATGTTCATTCCCTCTCAATGGACAGTGCCTGCCCAATGGACTTAGTGCCTGGGTTTAACATAAAGCCTTAGGGTGGTGTTGTAGTCAGTGATTTGTGAGGGAATAAATTTAATATAGGACATATATATATGAATTACTTTATAATATTCACCCAAAGAGTCAAGTGCAAGAGATATGTCTGCGTGCTAGAGAACCAAAGAATCCTGCCAAGGGCCTGAGTCTGATGGTAGTGTTCTGCAGGAGTCCAGCCAAAGGCCTAGAGCCCACAGCAAGGTTCTCCATAAGTCCAGCCAGATGACTAGGACCCACTACAATGCCTCATGCAAATCCGTATTAGGGAAGTGGATTGGGAAGGCCCAAAGGCCAGTGGTGGAAGCTAGAAAGTCTACACCAGCAGGGTGAAGGATGTGTGCCTGAAGGCTTGGGGGTCTGCAGTGGAGCTGGGAAGCGATGCTCAAGGTAAATACCTGAGCTCCTGTAAATAGAATAACAGCTGTCCTCAGTGACAACAAGGACCCGAGCTCCTCTGACAATAAAAACAACCAAGTTCATATTAGGAAAACCAGCTGCAGCAAGCTTCTCCAGGGGAATCAGTAGCACACAATTTTCACCGTCTGGTCTCCTTTTATGCCATTGGTAACAATCCTGAGGTGTGTTTTCCATGCCCAGAATCAGCTCAGCTGACCCAGTTCAGCTGGGCGTTCCCACTTAAGTTGACTATTAGTTGATTGACCACAGGTGGTATCATAGCAGTGGGGTCACTGTGATTCTGTTTCACCCTTTCTTTTATTTTAGTCTGTCCAAAGATATATAGTTCTGAGCCCAAAATTAATGTTGAATGAGCTAAAGGTAGAGATGGATGTATCATCCAAGCCAAGCTGCAAATACAACCCAGAAAGTCAGAGGCCTGCTTTTGCTCATCTCCCTAGGAAAGGCCTTTGAAGGCCAAAAATACACACAAGTGAATTATCACCCTTCAAAATGTGAGCAGCTTCAGTATGGAAAGCTAGGTGGGCAAATTGCTCATCAGAGAAGTTTCACAGAACAGAACTAACAAAGTCTACGTGGTCGAGTGTTGGGTGTTTCATTTGCCACCGTGGTGCAGTTATATGTGGATGACTAGAGGGGGCTTTTCCTGCATCAGCTCCAATGACAAGTCATTTCTAGTTATTTTAATGCATCTTCTTTACTGTGCCGTTGATCACCTGACCATGGACAGACACCAGTGCTCAAGGAAGCCGCCACAGAATGCAAAGAGCAGCTAGTACAGCAGCTCCTGGTCTAAGTAGAATCTGTCTGCATGTGATTCAGGTGAAAGTAAGTCCTGCCTGTTGTCACCCTTGTTCTATTTTTATCTCTCAGATCGATTTGTTCAGGCACAAGAATAGTACTGTGTGAGCATTAACGAAGTTTGCCCTAAGCCCCTCTTGGTTCTGTGAAAAAGAACTAAAGACAGTGCCCTGAATAACAATGTTGCATTGCAGTGGTTTCCGGAGGCCACCTGGTGTGCAGACAGACATCATAGTCCCTGACTGGTGGTCTGATCTCAGGACCGAATTTCTGTCTCTACCAATTTTCTCCACCAAAACCATGTCCTGTTCCTGTACATAATTTTGGAGTGGTGTGATTAATAGAATAACAACATCAACAATGTCTACTTTTAATTACTACAACTTTTCAGACACATGGAATACTGTGGTACCCTAGTCAGAAGTGGGTGCTGTGTCTTAACATCATGTGTCATGCTCAGGCACAGTGTAGAAGTTTGAGTATGGGGCCCCTGCCTGCCATGCCCAATGCAGGCAATCGCTGTGCCTGTCCATGGTGATGATACAACCATCTCTGAAGCTTTCCATCCAGCAAGCCTGTCCTGTTCTGCACATGCTGTGTCATTTGTCCTGACTTGTCACTTTAGGCTTTAAGTCCAACCCTCCCCCCAATAGATAATTCTTGATTTTAACAGTTGGGTAAAAGGAAAACATTTTTGCAGACCAGCTCTGGATGCTGAGAGGCCCTATGACAACTGGCACATAATGAAGAGTTTTAAGCAGGGGAAACATGTAGCCCCACCTGTACTTGGTGAATTTGTCATTGGAAGAAAATGAAACTACAAAGGGCAGTGCCTAAGACAAAGTACCTAAGACATAGCTGCCCCTGGGTAGCTGTGACATCGCTGTTATGTTCTTCATAGTGAATAAAAATTCCCTAAAAACCCAATAGGAACAGCCGGATGTGGTGGTGCAAGCCTGTAATCCCAGCCCTCAGGAGATGGAGGTAGGAGGATTGCTGTAAATTCGAGGCCAGCCTGGACTACAAAGTCAGTTCAATGACAGCCTGAACTGCATAGTGAAACCTTGTCTGAAAAAAGACCAAAAAAAAAAAAAAAAACCCATAGGAAGGTGCCAGAGTGCAGAGTGCAGGATGATATCCCACTTGTCATGAAGTGCCTGGACTCTGTTGCTGGGGCACTTGAGTCCCTGGTGGAAGTACGGAAGTTGGTTTGCGATTGGGGCCATGTTGTCTGTAAAACTACAAACCTTTGAGCACTGGAACTTCACCCAAAGTGGTGAGCAGTTCTTTCTCCATCTCCAAAAGGCTCATAGGAACCAAGGAAGACTGGAGGACCGTGGATAGATGCCCCACTTACACAGTGTGCCCATCTGCTCTGCGGAAGGCCAGCGGCCCTCTCAGTGTTTGAGCCTCGTGCCCCCACAGAGGAATCTGCAGAAGTTCAAAGCGCAGGGGATGGATTTGACATGAGCTGGAGAAGCAAGAAAGGAACCACCTTCTCCCCAGAGATGAGCCCGTGTGGGGGAGCTGGAAGGTGCCATCTTGGAAAAATCACCTCATTTGCTGAGCCTCAGTGTCCCATCTAAGGAAAAAACGGGGTTACCAGAAACTACACCACAATTCTAAAAATAAAAAGGACTAACAGTTACTGAGCTTTCCCATGTGCTGAGTGCTGTTTTAAGCATTTTGTTGTTTGCTTGATTGAATTCTTCAGGATAACCTATGACTTCGGTACTGTAAGTACCCCCCTTTGACATGCAGGAAAGTTGCGTGCCTGGGTTTGAATCTTGGCAGCCCAGCTGCAGTCCAGGGGCCTAAATGCTTAGCCAGTGTGTGATATTTTTCCCAGGCTTCTAAATTATGTAAGCTTAAGAGAGAGAAACCATGTCACCCTGCAACCTTTATAAAAACCACTTGGCCAGATAGAGATACAAAGAGCAGTTTCTAAAAACAACAATGATAAATCAGTGATGAAAAGAAGGATTATATAACAAATGGTGCTAGGACAATTGGTTAGCTACTTGGAAAAAATATCAAAGCAATTTATATCCTTGTGTCATACAGTTTGCCATAATATATTCCAATGATTAAATAGATTAATAGAAAAAGCAGAAGAAAACAGAAATGAGTATCAAATCTCTGGCTGAGGGGAAGCTTAAATAGCTCAAAACAATGGCAGGAATTACAAATGATGATAATTTCAGCTTCAAGAAATTAGAACTATCTACATCAAGTATAAAACAACAACAACAACAAACAGTACATTTGGGAAAGCACTTACCAGAAATGTGATATTTTCTTAGTAGCTGTATTTAAAAACATGTCTAAAGTAATAATAACTACAAAAGCTGATAAATAGCAAAGGACACATACAAAACGCTAACAGCTATGTAGAAAAACATTGAACCTCAGGAATAAGTTCTAAAATTCTAATTTAAATACCATGTCAGTGTGATTATACTTGTGTCTCTATGTTATGTACCCCTATATGGGCGTGGTTGTCTGTATACACATCCATTTCCTGTGGAACTGCTAGACAGGCACAGTAGTAATGAAACCCCTGTCGGAATCTTGGTCTCTAAATATTGTTCTTCACTAAAAGGAATTGAAGGCAAAGTTAGCACAGCAGAACTTCTTACGGTATCTGGTGCCAAGCAGCAGTGCTCACAGGGCAGTCCACGGGACTCCCACTGGAGGAATCTGAGGTAATTAGAGCATCAAGGTAAATAATCACATTAATAGAGTCGATGAGGATTCATGAGCCTGTGCTGTTATGTTAGTTAATGAATGAATAAATGGGGGGAAATGAGGAAAACTCCACCTTAGGACATAATGCCACTAACAATGAGAATGGAGTAGTGAGTGTCATCACATAGCCACAGCCCCACGGTTTCCAAGGAGCTGTCCGTCCATGCTAAAACTGGCACACAGACCCGGAATGAGGAACACAATATTGACATGAATTGCTTATTAATTAAATAGAAACTTTGCAGTGGAAAAACCTAGACACCACTTTAACCATTTGTATCAGTCAGGGTTTACTAGAGAAATAGATAACACACAACATATACAAATGTACAAGAAATTACAAGTTTGGCTTACAATGATCAGCTACAAGGTTGGATGAGGAAGCGTACAGAGGGTGTCTACACACTAGAGTGTCCGTGCAAGTCCGTATCAAAGGGCTGATGGGTCTGCGACAGAACACTGAAGAATCTACAACGAAGGCCGCAGAGCCTACACCAGAAGGCTGAAGAGTCCCAGGCGGAAGCCAAACAGTCTGCACCAGAAGCCAGGAGACAACCAAGCTGAAGGCAAAGACTGAAGCTCCTCCAAAGAACCAGCGGCCAGTCCTTCCTCAGTTCTTCTTTTAGGCAGTTTTTCTGCTCTGGGGCGGTGGGGTGGGGGGGCTCCTCTACCCCCACACCCTCTGTATGTCTTCCTCTTGCACAGGCTCAGGATGAATACAAAGTAAGCACCCTACCTTCCTTCTGAGTCCCATAGTTAACCTTCTAAACTTCTCAAATTAACACAATAAACAACATCCCAGAAGAGTAAGGGCATGTCCTTTTTACCCCAAGATGCAGAACTGCTGAGTCACTTAGCCAAACCTCTAGACTCCCCAAGTTGACACAATGTATCAACCATTACACCATTGATCAAAGTTAACCTTACCACTAATAGATGTAACAGCATCACACAACCCCTGATGTGACACTTTGACATGGGCACATGTCACTCCTCTGGTGTTCCTGCCCCAAGTGCATAGCCTTCCTACAATCAGGAGGAAACATCAGACAGACCCAAACTAAGGGGCATTCTGCAAATATCCTGCCTTGGGCTTCTCCAGAATGCCACAGTCATGAAAGACAAGAGCTCAGAGAGCTGTTCTATATTAAACAGACTAAAGAGAAATGATATCTAAATGTAATGCATGACCATGGATTGAATCCCAAACTAGATTGTTTTTCTTCCTAGAGAGGACATGGGGTGAAATTTAAGGTCTGCAGAATAAATACAACATGACATCACTGTTAGTTTTCTGATTTTGCTAATCACACTGTTTGAGAATGTGCTTGTTCTGTTGAAATCCAGGCACAGAGGGCATCATGTTTGGAACTTGGTCTCAGATGATTCAGAAAATACATATGTACTTACGTATTCACTTGTATATTACATCTAGAAAACGATGGAGCTAACACAGCAAAATGTTACAAACTGGGTAATCTGGGTGAAAGATTATGGTAGTGTCTTTCACTATTCTTGCAACTTTTCGTTAAGTTTTTTTTTCTCCAATTAATTTTCTTTTTCTTTTTCTTTTTTTTTTTTGCGGTACTAGTGATCGAACTCAGGACCCTGCGCTTGCTAGGCAAGCGCTTATTCCACTGAGCTATATCCCCAGCCCTCCAATTAATTTTCTTGGTACATTTTAGATGTACATAACGATCACATTCATCACAGAGAATTTGTACGTGTTCATGATAGAAATTGATTCTTTTCCCCCATTTCCCTGCCCTCCCTTCAACCCCTCTTTCCCTCCCCATTTACAAAATCTTTGTTTCCATTTTTTTCCTTCTTTTCTCGCTCTTTTTTTTTTAACTTTTCCCTTCATTTATTAAAAAGGCTATCTTTCTTCCAGTGAATGTGTTTGGCACCTTTGTCAGAGATAAGGTAGCTAAGCACACCTGGAATTGTTTCTGTGTCTTCTAATCTGTTCCACTGATCCTTAGGTCGTTTTGTTTTTTGTTTTTTGTTTTTTGTTTTTTTGCCAGTACCATGCTGTTTAATCACAGTAGCTTTGAAGTATAACTTCAGGTTTGGGATTGTGATGCCCCCTGCCTTGCCTTCGGTGGCCATAATTGCTCAAAGTTTTAACTTATTTCAAAATAAAAAATTATTAAAGAAACAAGTGCTCTATTTTCCTCCTTATATTGACCTGAATGAGCAGTGAGAGGAGCAGGATGTGAGGGTATCAGGAATCTGTAAGCCCTGTTTTCAGAAATGACATAGCATTTTGGGGATGAAACTTGACAATTTTTATAGAGAGAAGCTTAAAAATATTCATAACTTCTAAGCTCATTTCCTCTCAAAAAACACACACAAAGATATAAAGATTTGTTCCAATGCCAGCTCTTGTGAGAAGTATAAAGGGGGGAAGAAGATGGGTCACTGACTTCACACTGACAGTGTGCAGTGTGGCCTTCGACAGGCCATGGAGGGCTGTGTGCTAAGTACTGCAGACGAGGAAAACTGAGGCTTGGAGAGATCAAGTCATGTGCCCAAGACCAACATGTACAGGTACTAAAAGATAGGCTAGAATTCAAAATGGGGTTAGGTGACTGTCAGTCAGCTTTCCCAGGACTATACCAAACACTTGCAATAATCGACTTACAAAAAGAAAAGGTTTATCTGGGCTCCCAGTTTGGAGGGTCCCAGTCCATGCTCACACAGACCTGTTGCTTTGGGTTTTGGGGTCTGGATAGTGTCAGGAAGCATGTGGTAGAGCAAAACTGCTTACTTCATGTCCAGGAAGTGACTGCAAGAGAAATGAAGGGGCTGGACCCTCCACTGTCTTCTTGGAGGATCCATCACCAATGAGCTAACTTCCTCCCACTAGGCTTCACCTCTTCCAGATCCATCACCTCCTAGTAGCACTAAGCTGGGGATCAAGCCTTTCATACATAGACCTTTGGGCAAATATTCAAGATTCAAACTAGCAGTGACTTTAAACCCTGTGCTGTTAGGTCCATCCTCTGGGTCAGGTCAGGTCAGGAGAGAGTGAGCCCAGGATGGTCCTCACATTCCAATCCTGAGTAGCTAGCTTGTTTGCATCCTCCTCTCTGTCTCCATGTGCTCAAGTTTATGATTTAGTTTCAAGCATCTTCCTCTGTCTTATTTTTCTTCCGGATTTCTTTACCTGGTGGGAAAGTGAAATGTTTGCCAGAGTTAGGAAACTTGAACATACCGTGTGGTCTACTTCTTAAGGTAATTTACTGAACTCTCAAGCAGCAGCATGTCTATAGCATTGAAACGGTGCTGACCCCTGTCGTCAGTCCCCTCGGAGGGCTCAGCCACAGGGAACCTGCAGGAAGAGATGTAGCGTGGCATTCAGAAGCCTTCTGGGCAGCAAGAGTGAGTAGACCCAGAAATAAATTGTGCAGAGACGCTGCTCCCTCCCCAGAGAACTTGAGGAGCTGTGCCGCACTTTTCTGTGGATTTTCAGCATTCAAAGGCACAAGGTGCCTCATTAGGTTGTCATGAGAATGTCTTGAGAGAGACAAGGTAGAAATTGCTGTCCTTAGGAGAGGAAACAAGCTCAGGCAAATTATTTGCCTCCAATCACTGGTGATTAGGTCAGGCTTCCGACTTCTCGGACAGCATACAAGACCTCTTGTAGTCCCACACAGGGTCGGGAGATGAGCTCTGTCACTGGTCACACTGCTTCCTGCCTCAGGGGGTGACTTTATTCCCCATAAATTCTCCAAGGTTATCAACTTCTCTCTCTCAGCTTACTCCCACTTAGAGACAAAGGCTGATTGATAGACGGCAGAAAATGGATGGAAGCTGCATTTGATCACTCTTAATGTGCCCTGTTACACCATAAAACGAGGGTACCGTAGCCTTACAGCAATTTGGCAGGCTCTTAGTGGCATTTACTAATGACACCACTAGAACTGAGGTGAGCTAGAAAACAAGGGAAAAGTTTGCCATGGGTAAAGTCCAAAGAACTCATTCCAGACTCAGAAGGACAGTGGCGCTGGTTCATTAGCTTAGCCCAGCTTCCATCTGGCGGAGAGGGCAAGTGTTCTAGAAAAGAATTTTGCTGTATCAAGGCAAGAGAGACCTTTGACATCTGGCAGATGATGGTTCAAATGCTGTGTTCACTTGTTGAGTGTGTGGCTTCTGGTAAATTCTTTAGCCATTGTCTTAATCACTAAAAATGATAAGCCACCGTAGGATATGATTGCAAGCATCAAATGAGAGGACAAGTACCAAAGTCATGCTGTGGTCAGTTCTTGGCCATTTTATTTCCCTCTTAAATGAAAGGGAAACATCATGCTTTGGGGTCTCTATTAAATATTTGAGAAAGTCAAGCCCCTAGCGCCTTTTTCGTAATATCCTCAGCTGTGTTTGCAGGATCTCTCGCCCGCTATACCTCCGCAGACATCCACAAATTCCTCTAAGCCGAAAGATCCAAGAGTGGAACCCAAGCAGGTGCTCAATTCAAAGACCTTCACATGCTTCCAAGTGAGTAGTGACCTCTTACAAGTCCCAACCTCATCCTGAAGGTGACAAGGGGGCTGGCAGTCCCAGGATTTCAGCCACATGTCCTACTGTTTTCCTTTGCCTGCACAGTCTAGAGTGAGACCATGGCCACCTGTCACAGTCTCACTTGCTCAGCAGCCTCGTTTGGCTCCATAGTTTCAGACTAGGTTCTGCAAAGGGCCCCTGTGACTTATGTCTCCTATCCCAGAAGCCTCTGCCCACAGGCCTGCGGGCTCCCACCTGCCAGAAGTTACTGAGGATTAAAACACAAACAAATGGCTGCAATTTATTATGTCAATAGCCATCTCCTTTCTCTTGATGACAGTCTTTAGCGGTGATTTTTCTTTCAGTCATCTACTCTGTGTTGAACGTATTAGCAGGAAAAAAAACCTTTACTGTGGAAAAACATACATGTGTAGAAGACAGAAAGGCATTTTTATGTGACTGGCAGTTTATCAGACAGAGCAGAGCCTCTATACCTTAGCTGTCCCTTGTCCCTGGAAAGCAGGTCAGCTCTGTTCCTTCAAGTGAGACTCCTCTGGGCCTCTGCTTGTGTGCAACAAGGTGAGGAGTCAGAAGTCCCGGTGAGAGCCCACTTGTGACTAATCCTCCTGAGCATTTCCTCCTGAGTGCAGTTTTGCACCAGAAGACTCAGAGTGATGGTGTCAGCTTGACCTCATTGTACTTTGTGTTGGGGTCAAATAAGGCATCACAAGTAAAATCTCATGGTAGATTCTAAAGTAGAGATTCGGAATGAAGTTCTTACAGCGGTCACTGAAGAAGAATGCTTTACAGTGATATAGATCTTTCCCTGCTCAAAAAAAAGTAGGCAAAACAGTGGCAAGGCTAATGCTGAGGCTGCTCAAGTGCATACTGTTTGTAAATAGTGGGAAACCGTTACAAAATTTTAACATAAGAAGACCTCAAAATCTGGGAAGGAAATATAAAACCATTTTTTAAAAAAATCCTAAGCATCTTTTTTTGTTCTCAGTGACAATTTCTTAACTATTTTAAACCACACTGATTCTCAAGGGGAAAACCACAACCAAAGCTTGGATGGAGAAGTGTCATTTCCCCGCCACTGCTGTGAAAATGCCCTGTGCTAATTTAAGGATATAGAATTTTCTAATGAAAACAACCAGGATGTGTTAGAAGTAATTATTCTAACACTGGCTTTCTGTCTTTCTTTCTTTGGTATCTATCTGTCTACCTTGCCAGTCTCCGAAGGATTGGAAATCACTTTATTAAATTTAAAACAGCCTGAATGAGGACAGCTGTCCCCCATTTGATTTTTATGTGGTAGATAGGGCAATGGTTCTATTGAAAAGCAGTGTTTGTCTCTGGCCTATTTCGGGGCCCAGGTACATGGTTCCTATTTTTAGCAGCTTTGTGGTATTGTGAATCTGAAATTCCAACCCCCAGTGAGTCAGAAGGTCTGGCTACTCAGAGATGTGTGACTCAGATGGGCAGGAATAGTCTGTTCACCAGGAGATGAGGGTTTAACAGGGAGCTTTTGTGCTTAGTTTAAAATGCAAATGAAAACAATGTTTAAATCGGAATCTCTTGTCCTTCTGGGAAGGCTCTTTCTACTCATTCTTGAAAGTTCTCCCCACACCCAGGGAGGAGCTGGTGCTGCTGACATGGGAGAGGGACCACCTCATTAACCACTTCCTTTTCTTCAGGGGCCCTCTATCACAGCAGGTGGTGGGGTGCAGGGCTTCTGGGTTGTGCCAGCCTTGAGAATTAACAGGACAAGCTCATCATGTGCACAACTGTTGGGTCAGAAAGGCAAACGGGGAGCAGGTGTTGGGGCAGGTGAAGGACAGAGGAGATTTTACTTTTTTAAAAGGACAGATGAACAGATCAGTATCTTCTTGATTAAAGACTGAGAACAGAACAGAAATGCTATGCAGTTGATTTTTCCATGCATGTAGCCACTCACTCACCCACCTGTCCATTTACCCATACCTACCTTCATCTACTCATCCACCCATCTGTTCATCCAAACATCTATCCATCTACCTATCCATCCATCTACCCACCCACCTGTTCAACATCTCATTACACAGTAGAGCCTTTGTTAGGTGACAGGGAAACAATGCCCAACACCTGAGAAGTCTATGGACTGGTGGGAGGTAGATATGCAGAGAAGCCTTCTTGCTTCAACATCTCTTCCAAGATTAAGATTTCATGATTCCAGGTTGCTGAGGACCTTTACACTTTTAATAGTCTCTGAAAGCCAGCCCTGGTGGCTCATGCCTGTAATCCCAGCATTCCTGCTAAGGTAGGCAGATAACCATGAGTTCCAGGCCAGCCTGGATTACATAGTGAGTTCCAGGCCAGTCTGAACTACATAGTGAGACCCTGTCTCAAAAACAAAACAAAACAAAAACCCACAATAGTCTCTGAGAGGCTGTGTTCCCTTGCAGATAAATGAAGGTAAACCAACACAAAGCCAAGATCATTGTGTTCGACCATGTGAGCACCTTCCTCCTCTTTGCAATTCCTCCAGCCTTTTGGAGCGAAAGTCTCCATAGGATGAAACCCTCCCTGGGTGTGATCCCAGCGATTTTAGCCCTCAGCCCCACCACAATAAAGGTGCTTACCATGGAAGATGTAAGAGTTTTGCTTTTAGCTGCGTGTTTAGATTTTCCACTGTTCCATGAAAGCTCCTGAATCTCTTCCCTAAATAACAAAGTCCTGTTTGGTGTTGGGTAAAATATTTGGAGTGCAGTATTCAACTGAGCAGAACTAAGCTGCTGACAAAATACTGTCTCTCCCATTTAATAATAATAGCTAACATTTGTATAGCACTTTGCAGTTTAACAAAGTACTCTTAATGCACCTAGTCCCTGGGCTCTTTTGCAGCAGCCCTTCCAGACCCAAGGGTAGGCTATCATGGGCGCTTCACTCATGAGGACCTAGGCCGCCCACTCTGCAGGCACTGTGAGGGCATGACCAGGTCTTCTGACGCCAGAACCAGAGATTTTGCCCTCGGCAGTCTTCTCTGAAAGCCCCAGGGACTACGCACTCCTTCATCTGACCCTCGGTTTGGTCTCTGCCTCTGGTCTCAGCCTCCTTTTTCCCACTTGGCATAGGGTTTGGGCTGGGAGTTCCGAGTGGGTAGCTTTGGGACAGAGGGGTGCTGTGCAGTGGATGTGGACCAGGGCCCCGGAAGTGTGAGAGGATCAGCAGCCTTGGAGGAGTGCGTAGGTGTGGAAGAGGGGTGTCGAGGGCTTAGCAGGCCTAAGGAAAGGAAGGAGCCATCCTCTGTCTTGGCCCTTATCCAACCTAATCCACCCTTTCCCCCCCACCACCCCAAACTGAGCTATGACACAGATCACTCTGAGCCCTTGAGCAGGTTTTATGGGCTCACCGGATTGTTTTACTATGAATTACAGAGCTTTTAATTAGAAAAATGTTCTCCTTTTGCTCCCCTGGATATAACTAATAGCTATTCTTTTAATTTAAAGAATAATTTAAAAATCATAATTACATAAGTCAAAGGTAAGCATTATAGAAGAATTAAAAGATTTAAATTCGAAAAGCAGAAAAATAAAAATCACTCATATGCTCAGACCACAGAGACACAACGTCTGTCATGTTTATATCCTTCTATTCTTTATGTACAAATATATCCGTATGTCAACAGAACTGTGAAAAAACCTTATTTTTCTATGTGTAATAATATATTATAGCCAGGTGTGGTGGTGCACGCCTATAATCCCAGCACTTATGAGGCTGAGGCAGGAGGATCATTGCAAGTTCGAGATCAGCCTGGGCTACAAAGTGAGCTCAAGGCCAGCCTGAACTGCCTCATAAGACTCTGTCTTAAAAAGAAAAAAATAGTATATCATATACAATAAACAATCTCCATGTATGTACATTTATTTTTTATTTTTTCTTAGAATAAATGCTAGTAGAGGATTTACATATGAAAAGTCATACTTTTTGTTATATTTTGCCAAAATGCATTTAAGAAAGTTCGTCCAAATCCAGCTCTTCCACAGCAGAGTGTGACAGCCCCTGGTCTCTCGTACCGGTGCCAACTGGCTGAGCACTGTCTTTACTCATCTAAAAGGTGAAAAATAAACAGAGTATAGATTGGCAAATATTTCTGAACCAACTTTCATTCTTTCAAAGCATGACCCAAGAGTCATCTGTGAAACCTCTAACAAAATATGGCTCGTTCCATCCTTATGTCTGCCAAACACAATTCTCAGCAACAAAAGAGACTGGCGAATTCCTGGGAATGCAGTGATATGGGATTGATTTCATTATGTCTGAAATCCCCTTTAAATAAACATTGCAGTAAGTACTCAACAGTTTAAGACTTGGAATCTTTGTTTCCCAACCTGCTTTGGGCTTCTAACAAACTATAGCCTGAAGTGCCCCGATCAGTGGATGTGACGTGGAGGCCTCCGGGACTCTGTCAGGAGCCCAAGGCCTGGCCTGGAAGTGGCCCTCATTGACTTTGGAAGCAGGGACAGCATGCAGCCTGCAGCATCAGGAGAGAACATGGACATTGCTTAGCTGAGGCCGGGCTTCCTCCCTATGTGCTGCCCAAGTGCCTATGGGCAAGTGACCTGCAAAGTGCCTGTGCTCAGCACCTGTGGGATCGGTGTGAGCATCAGATAATGTGTGGAGAGTGTGGCACGTGCTCATCATCTTTTCCCTTTCCCGCTTCCAAAGGAGACATTCGCTTACATGATCACTGAGAATGCTTTGGGATCCAGTTTCCTTAGGATTCCAAGTCAGCACAGGGAGCCTTGGAATCATCGATTTTGGGGAGTGTTGGCTGCAGCATCCTAGCAATGTAGCTGTGCTGCTCTGGCCTGGCCAAGCTGGGAGGTTCCTGCCCTGCGCTTTGTTACTGTGACTTCCTTTATGTGTTTCTTTTGCTCATGTTCATGCTGTCACACTGGCTGAGTTTGGTCCTCCAATTGAGAAAATGAATTTCCTGAGAGCAAGACCACATCTGGCATGTTGTTGGACAGTCTTCTGCCTTCCACTGAGTTTCCAACCAGTGTGTCTTGTGTGTTGGGCTCACATGCAGGGGTCACTGATTGGTTGATGAGGAGTTTGCCTGGCAGGATTGTCCTGCAGTGGACCAGTGTCTTGGTTACTTTTCTTTTGTTGCTGAAACAAAATACCCAACACCCAAAATGAAGGAAGGAAAGGTTTATTTAGCTTACAGTTTGTGTAGGTTTCAGTCCATACTTGGCTGGTTCTGAGGCAGAGTGGCACATGGCAGAGGGCAAACGTTCATGGCAGCAGAGCACAGCAAAAACAACCAGCAAAATGGGGGAATGGCTGCAAGCAGCCTCTTTTTCTCCCTTACCTTGTAAACAGGCTACCCCCACCCAGGGAGCGTGTAGCTCTCACACAGTCTCCATGCCCTCCTCTTCCACAGGCTCAGGATGTACAAAGTAATCACCCTGACTTCCTGCTGAATCACTCAGCCAAACCTCTACACTCCCCAAGTTGACACAATGTATCAACCATAACAACCAGCCTGACTGATCCTGGCTATGACCTCCTAAGCACTGCAGCTGGACACTGCAAAAAATCAATCCCATCTCACTACATTCCCAGGAATTCTCTGAACCCATCCGCATGACCCTGAGATCCCCATTCTCATGGTCATGTTGACCTCGGGCTGACGTCCCCGGGGGTGGGAAATATTAATCCCAACTTCTCCTTTGCCCTCATGGATTCACACCATGAGAACAGTGATGGGCCCCAGCCATTTGTCAGGGAAAAGCCCGAACATATTATTTCCAAATATTAGGGAAGTAGAATGACTTATTAAATATTAACCTCTTAAAAATTATCTGTAGGAACATCTTCTCTTTGTTCCCGTGAGCAGTATCATCTGACCAATGCCGGTGTTTGCAGTGACCAAGTGGTAATTCTAGCCCTATTGTCTACTTTTAGCTCATGCTCTTGCCCCACAGAGATAAAGCAAGATTCTTTCTAAGTCTCCGATTTGTGCACATACTGGAGCCTTTTCTGCCCGCCCCCCGACCTGTACTGTAACTTATACAAGGGCTTTTTCCAGCCACAAGTGTATCCTGCCTTCTTTTTTGTATCTCCAGCACATTGTAAATTTACCATGCAAAACCCTTCATCTACTTCTTCATTTGCTCAACAAATATTTATTACTGGGATAATAGCCAGCTGTTCTGAACACAGCATCTCCTTCTAAGCTCGTGAATGTGTGTAGCACAATGCCTGGCACGTCTGAGGTTCTGGATAAGCTCTTAAAAAGCAACTCTCGGGGGTCTTCATTGGGCTACGTCAAATTAGGAAGCCTTTGGGTCTTGATGGAGCCACTTGGATTAAGCATTTCCCTTCCTTCTTAAACAGAGTACACTGAGTGAAATTTATTCTTTTCTTGACAGCACTGGCTGTCTCTCCAAACATCAGTGCTCTAGTGGGAAGGTGGGACCCCTTTATATTACTGTATCCAGAGTTCTTTGCCGTTACATGAAGTAAGCCCAGAGTGTTTTCTTTGTAAGTTCCTATGATTTTTATGATTTGTCTCCTTCCTAGCAGTGAGACTGAGGATGCTTATTTCTTATTCAGTATGCCTCGCTGTGATAATAAACCTTACATTTACTGAGCATTTTCCATATCCATTATTTTATTTAATTTTAGATCATCCCTGCGAGGTAGATAGGACCAGGTCTTCTTTGTTGATTGAAAGATAAAAAGTAGTATCTGAAACTTGCAGGAGCTAAGCAATATTTCAGAGACTACATAGCCAGAAAGGGGACAATTACCTCAGATCCTGGGTTTCTGATTCTAAGCTGAGGCTCTTCCTGTGCTGATGCCCTTCCTTGTTTGGCAGCCACCCCTTACCCTCCTTCTAGTTTGGTGCTGGTAATCTGCCAGTAACCTCATTGAAGTGGGGTATAAAATGGCTAAGGCCTAGATTTAAGAAACTCCTTTGGAGAGAGAGAGAGATTTAGTGACTACATTCACCACTCCGCTTTATTTGATTGCTCTTCTTCTCTGATGTATGAGCAAAGAAAATGGAAAGCAAAAAGGATGGCCACATTCAGCAGGAAGGGAGGGAGGGAGGGAAGGAGGAAGGAAGGAAGGAAGGAAGGAAGGAAGGAAGGAAAGAAGAAAATCAACAACAGAACAAGATGCCTAGCTAAATGTGCATTTCAGACAAAAATAATTTTACCATAAATATATGCCATGTGATCTGCAGGACATACTTACACAGTTATGTTTTGTCTTTCTGAAATTCACATCTACATGAGTGTCTTCCATTTGAGCTGTCCAAAATTTTTTTGAAATCTACTGTAATGACCACAGTGCTCTGAAAGAGAGTCAGGGCTGGGGAATCCACTGCAAGGTGGCAGAATCTGTAGTGTTAATTAGATAATGCATCCTGGAAAAGATGAATCTTGCTGCTGTTTGTACAGCAGTAAGCAAGTGGTTTGGCGTCGAGCTAGAAAAGGAGCTATTAGTATAGCCTCTATAGAAAACAGGATGGAGGTTCCTCAAAAAATTAAAAATAGATCTACCATATGTTCCCACTATCCCACTTCTGGGTGTATATCCAAAAAAAATTTAATCAGTAGCTCCAAGAGCTACCTGCACTACCATAGTCATTGTGATACTATTCACAACAGCCAAGGTATGGAATCAGCCTAGGCGTCCATTGACAGATGAGTGGACAAAAAAATGGTATACATGTAGAATGGGGTACTATACAGTCATAAAAAAACAATGAAATCCTATCCTTTGTAGCAAAATGGATGGATCTTATTTTAAGTGGAATACAGTGATCTCTCACCTATCACGGGAGTTATGTTCTAGAGACCCCCGCAATAGGTGAAAATCCATGAAGTAGTAGCATTATATTTATTTTATTATTTATATATATTTTAAGGCTTTATAAACCCTTCCCCACTCCTATAAACCTTTCCCACTCTCTTATTAACCTTTCCCACACTCTTATAAACACTTCATATGCTCTTAAACACTTTCTACACTCTTAAACCTACGTAATTTTAACAACATGTAAAATTCTATATGGGTACTTGATGTGAAGTGGACAAGGAGAAATGCTGAATGTATGGGCACTGTGCCCATACATTCAGACTGACGCTATAGTCACTGAGCTAATCAGTGCCTAGAATACAGAACACAGTACTCTGGTTGGTCGCCTTCCATTCCTTCAGCCAATAGCACGCTGTGTGCAATCTCACAATGGCAAACTTGCACAAGCAGTAGTGGCATGTTGCATTTCCACTGTGTACACTACAGTATTAAGCCACTGATGAAATACATACTGTAATTTATTTTGATTTAATATTATTTTAATATATCTGAATTAACATTTTTATATTGTTTGACAGTTTTAGATAAAAATAATTAAAATCATAAATATTATATAAATACCTATAAACTACAAAAATCCCACAATACAGCAAAAACTCTGTGATATAGAATTGGATTATATTTTTTAAAAACCCACAATACAGTGAAGCCGCAATAAGTGAACCACGATATAACGAGAGATGACTCTAAGCCAGACACAAAGACAAGTATTATATGTTCTCTCTAATATATGCAAGTTAAAAGCAGTCAGCCTGCAAGTAAAATGGTAATTACGAGGGACGGAGACACGGGGGTGGGTTGGAGTAGGGAAGGAGAGGTTAGATTTGATCAGTGCACATCATTGACATGTATGGAAATACCACACCGAACACCATTAATGTATACGAGTAATGTGTGTGTGTGTGTTGTAGTTACTTTTCTCATTGCTGAGGAAAAATATCCAACACCCAGAGCTAAACAAGGAAAAATTTGTTTAGCTCACAGTTTGTAGAGGCTTCAGTTCCTAGGTGGCCGGCTCCAAATCAGGATGGCATGGCAGGAAGGCATCGCAGAAGAGAAACAGCTCATGGCAGGAGGAGGGCAGCAAGGCAAGTGGTGACAGCGGCAACAAGTAACAAGCAGCCACAGCAGCCCTAGTGCTCACACCCACAGAGGACCTTCCCATTATCCACTCTCAGAACTATGCCAAACCATTTAGTGGACTAATCTAGTAACCCCATACCCTTGATCCCAGGGTCACACTCTTAATCCCAATATTACACGTTTTAGATCCAGCCACCTCTGACAAGACCCAGCTCTGAACACATGAGGCTTCGAGGGGACATGTAGACACAAGCCATAACAATGTGTTAATAAAATATTTTAAAAGTTGTGAAGTTATTCACATGAAAAAAGAACAGCAAACTGAAAAAAGGCCAAGGCTCAGTGACATCTGTACAGTCCAAACAAGGGCCAGTGTGATATCACTACAAGTGGATTACTTTTTTATAGAAAGAGATTTCGCCCCCTGCTGCATGTAATGATCAGCTCGACGCCTGAACTGGAAATGGAAAAGAACATGCCACCTTCCCCACACACACAAATTGAGTTGACGGTGACTGTGTGAAAATCTTTGGTTCCCTGAGGCAGTAAAAACCCTTCCTTGAACAGGAATTAGGTTATTAAAGACGTCTGCTAGGCAGGCCAGACTTTTTGGGAACCTAAGATATCATTTTTCCCCTGGAACAGTGACGGCAAACCTTTTAGAGCTTTCAAGGCTACAAACAGCCCACTGCGGCATGCATACCATAGCTTTGCCAGCACTGCACTAGAATGTATTTGTGCGGTTTCACAAGTTACGCTTTTTTTTTTTTTGTGATACTGGGGATCGAACTCAGGACCCTGCGCTTGCGAGGCAAGCACTTATTCCACTGAGCTATATCCCCAGCCCCCACAAGTTATGCTTTTAAGGCTGATTGCTACCTGCTTGTTACATGGAATGATATAGCAAAGAAAGGGCAGTGAGGTGTGCGAGTGTTTTACACTGCCCTCTCTCAGAATCTTTCATAAATATAGTCCTCTTGCACCCCCAGGAAGTAGGATGTCTCTGGTAAACTTGTTTCAGTCTGTCTTCATCTCTCTTCTTTCAGGGGTGCATTTACATCTCAAATCCACCAATAAGCAATGCCCTTTTATAGTGTTTGATTTGAATGAGATCCTTGAGTGCTTCTTTTATACCAGCTGCATACCAAGGTATACTCTGCAAACCTCTCCCTCACCTACTTCTCAAGTACCAGCTCTGTGGCCCATGGGACCCTCATCTTCCACCATTTACCCAGCATTCCCTACTGGTAGATGAGGACACGGAGGAGAAGCTTGCCTGATGCCCTTCAGCTAATAGCACTAGGGTTAAGATTCAAGCTTATCTTGTGACTTTAATGCTGTACCCTCTACCTCCCCAGTCAAGACAAGTGATTACCAACCAGAGGAAGGCAGACGGTACATAATGGTGACAAAATGAGAGGTAATGAGCTCCATTGCTTTAAGAAATACTTACTTTGATGAGCATCCATGGTGGCCCCAAGGGACTAACTAGCCTTGGTGTTTTCCTAGCTTCATAGAAGTGGGGATATTGATTCCAGCTTTCCCCAAACATCTCTGACCTAGAAATGAAGCTGGGAATCATGCAAGGTCAAGTTCTCTGGCCCTGAGCCCGTCATCGCTGGGTTTGAATAACCTGCAGAGGAACTGCATAAACAACCTGACCGGGAGAAGGCAGAGTGCTCCCCTTCCTGCAGTGGATCACAGGGACCCCTGATGCTAAAATAGGCTCTGTCCCTTTAGCGACAGGATGGTGGGAGGTCAGAACTGTTCCAGAGAGTCCTGAGGTTATGAAGGAATTTATGAGACTCTGCAGGGCAGGATGACATTCAAACATGGACATGCTGTGGGACAGGTATTACTGCAGGCCCAGGTGCACATTAACACCTTAGTGTCCGAGCCATGGGGCAGTTCTGGGGCCCTGGAGGAAGCCCCAAGGGGGCAGAAGGTTCTGAGGTATAGGGCAGTGACTACTAACAAATTGTTCAGAACTATTTTAATAGTTTAAGCACTTAGTGCTGTATTACATATATTAGCTAGCATTCACAGGTGACCCTAGAAGTTAAGCGTCTGTTGATGTCAGCATTCCACAGGTGTTGAGAAGGAGGCAGACTGAGGGGTGAAGTAGTTTCCCTAAGATCACAGCTAGAAAGTGCCAAGGCTGGGCTCCAACCTTCTTCTTAATTTTGAAGACTGTGCTCTTAATTACAAGGTGACTTTTGTCTCCATATGCAAATCACCTGCTGCTCTCCCTGAAGGTTGATCAAGGCTGGCCACCAGAAATAGATCATTTCAAAACCAGTGACTGGCTATGATTGCCAGGGTTGGGTCATACTGTGTCCCATGATCATCCATCTATCCTTGAGGTCCAGAAAAGGAATAAAGTATGATGCGTTTGAACCTCCTGGGGATTTCACTTCTTCCCTGGGTAAAATTCCAAGTTCTCAGGCCTAGCGGAAGGGAAGCAGAAGCCCACCTACCACTTCCAGGCCCTGCTTAGCTTCATGAAACCCCCCAAGAATAACCTCTGACAACTGGATTTAGTCTGTGAGGAAAGTCGGGCCTCTCCCGGTGATCAGAGGAGAAACAAAGAAGTGTTAAAATGCAGAGGCGGCCTCCTCTGTCCACCCAAGACAACCAAGCTACCTCAGGGGTCACCATGGAACCCCAGGCTCTCTGAACCCCCGATGCCTGGATGCCCTGCTGGAGACAAAGAAGGCCAGGGTGCTCAGTTGTGGGCGGAGCCGAGTAGGGGGTGTATGCACATGTGTGTGTCTGTTTGTACACATGTGTACATGTGTGTGCGTCCTGTTTGAGTCTGCACAGGCACCACCTCCTACCCCTGGCCTGGGCCAAGCTTACCTCTCACAGGCCCGAGAGGGAATGCTTTCACTGTCCAGGGCTTTGGGACAAGGGCCTGCTAGTTTTAAAATTTGTGGCCCCAGGAAGAGAGGTTGAGCCTGTGTCAAGATAACTGGGGCTTGGCCAAGTGTTTCTCTTTCCTGAAAACCGCCACAGTCACGGACCCTCCAATCCTGGAGAATGACTCCCTTCACCTGCCAGTAGGACAAATGCTGGGACTCAGCAGCAGGTGATGGGAAACCTTAGGAGGGAAGAGAAATCAGAAGTCAGATGTGACATGGACAGTGAACTTTGGTCTTGTGACTACTTCATGACAGCCGTTCACAGGCATTACACGAACAGAGCCAGAGCGATGTGGGTGTGATGGAGGTGGGGGCGGTGTTCAGCTTCTTACCACCCAGGATCCTTAGCAAGCGCCTACTCCTTGCCCCACCTCACCACTGGATTTCCGCTTGTCTCATCTCTCTCTTCAGAATGCCAGTCCCCATGTGGCCCAAGTCCTCTTGCTAGTGTCACAGACCCCATGGGACATAATGTCTGACCCCTTCCAGAGTCAGAGGCACCCCCGCTTATGTGGTATCATACCCCAGCTTGGGCCCATCTCCCACACTGTCATTCTTCACTTCCTTGTTTTCCTCAAGGGCAGGGAGCAGGCTTTGCTCCTTGTGCTGTCCCTAGGGGTCTGGAGACCTTCCAGGTTCATGCCATTACTATGGAAATGAATGAATGAATGAATGAATGAATGAATACAAGCTTTCTCACCTCCTTGCAGACTCTGCCTTTCCTATGGTTATCAGTGAGGAATGAATGGAATACAAGTCACTAGTGCCCATGTAGCCCATCTCCCAGATCGCTTCATCTCATTTGCAGGTCAGCCTGCATCTGCATGCCGTGCAGGGCATGCACAGAACTCGGTGTTTCATTTTGCCCTAAGGATGGTGCCCTGAGCTTTCAGCCAGCTGCATAAGCTTATCCTTTCCGGAAGTGGATGAGGTAGGAAGTTTGGCTCCATATGTGGGTCTGTGGGTTCAGGGAAAAACTTGAAAAGAAGTCTGCATGCAGCCAACTCCAACCATGGAAGTCAGTAGCCCCTAGGGATGCTCCTGAACTGCTGGCCCAGGGATTCCTCTGGCTCAGAAGAGTCCTAATCAGAGAATCTCAGAAGACAGGAACCCGGGAGCCAGGGGTCAGCTCATGGCTCATGCCTTTGGAATCTTGGGCAAGATTTGTCTTCTGGGATTCCATCCCCTGAGCCCCACTCACAGAGCCAGTCCCCACTTCCTCTTTGCCTGATTCATGCCTGAGCTTGCACTCTGGGCCGGAACTGTCCAGTGAGGCTCCTACTCACCTTCTGCAGGAGGATGTATTTCCACCTTGGAAACGGCCTCAGGCCCATTCCTCCCCTCCCTCTTTCCTTCCCTCTCTCCCTCCTCACCTCTTCCAGGGGAGCAAGCACAGAGGGTTAGGCTCTCACACTTCATCCTGAGTCCCAGAAGAAGGGCCAGGAATGAAATGATTTTCCCCTGGGGCTGTTGGAAACCGATTCTGGTGCATGCTGAGGGAGCCAGTGCAAGCCTGGACTTCACAAGGTCTCCCGGAGAGAATCGTGTCCTAGCAACCGCTGTCAGCAGGCCCCATCCCTGAAAGTGGGCGAGCACAGTGCTGGCTGCCAGGGGCCACAGTCTTCGAGGGGGAGGGCCCTGAATGACCAGGTAAAGCCCAGCTCTCTCCTGGGCCTTGTGCTCCCCACAAGGCTGCAGACACACTGCCCTTCTGAGGCAAGTGGCCATTCTGGGTTCTGGCCATCAGGATCCAGACCTTCTGGGTCCCAAATATGGGGGACTCTGTAATGGTTTGCAGCCCACAGCCCAGTTAGAGGGCGTGAGCTTTCAGTGACTGAGTCAGGTAATCCAGACGTGCAGGTGATCAGCATATTTAAGAACCTCCTTTCCTTCGGCAGTGATGAGCCATAACACCTGGTTTATGGCTGCAACTAGTGTCCCCTCGGGAATGGGGCCCAGGAGCCATGTGGGCAAGGATTCCAAGTGAATAGTCGGCACCAGAAGAAGCACTATATTAAGGCCTGGTTATGTTTAGAAGTCATGCAGAGAATGCTTGGCATCCTGAATATAAACTCTTGCTTCCGTCTGCCTGCCACGCTTACTGAATTCTCCCAGAGGAACCCAGGCTGGGGGCATTCTGGAGAAGCTGAGAGCGATTCTGGGCAAGTTTCCTTTCTCAGGACCTTGGCAATACTGGGAAAGTAGATCTGAGCAGGTCCCTGCCTAGACTTCCCAGAACAAGGTGAGCTGGGGGATGGAGTTCAGTGGTACAGTGCTCGCTAACCATGCACAAAGCCCTGGGCTTCATCTCAGCACCACAAAAATAAAATAAACAAGTAAAAGTATGTGGATAGATAAAACTCAGTGATATCAGGATTCAGAGTCCAACAGAAAGGGCTTCCTTTGAAGCTGACCTACTTCCCAAGTGCCTTGATAATGGAATTTCTCTAAGAGACAGCCATGAACTATGAGTATTACGCTTTGGAAGTTGAGTTAGCCCACAGCAGTGACACAGATGACTGTCCCCAAACCCATACTGAATTGAAGGATGGCAATGCTAGAAAAGACTGTGATTTATTTTATCCTACCCCCCCCTCACCCATCAGATGGGGGAACTGAGGCCCAGAAAGATGGTGGTGACTTACTCAAGGTCACATTACCTTTCGGTACCAGACGCACTATTCCCCTCCAAGTGCAGAGTTAATGTGCTCTTAGAATGTGTTTCCAAAAATGGGCAAAACATTCCTAAGGTAAAAATGAAAATGTGGTCAGGCTTGAGGTGGCACCAGATGAAGCTCCACAGTCCTGGGAGAGAAGTGATCCTCAGCAGCTCTGGGATATGGAAGTAGTTTGGGACAGGCTTTAACTGTGTGCAAAATTTCGGTAGACCATCAGGTAGATTCCTCAGGACGAAGTCAATCAGAATCATCTTGTTGAAAGGTTAAAGAGACACATGGAGGGGCTCGAGTGGAATAAACAGTTTGCCAGCAAATGCTTGGCTCTGTAGGATGAGGCCTCTTTAGTAGGGGTGTGCAGTACACAGGGAGGAGATTGCCCACACCTCCTCCCTGCCCTCCTCCTCTGTGAAAATTCAGCCCCATGCTTGGCATTGCCATAGATGGGAGTTGGGGCTCAGACACAGAAAGAGGGTCCTGGGGAGAGGTGGAAAGAGGGCTGCAGTGTCACACAGATCTAGCGTTAGGTCCCAGAGCTGCGCTTCAGTAGCTATGTAGAGTCTCTGGCCTCTTTTTCCTTATCCGCAGAATAGAGATAAGGTGGTTTTCTGGAGTAATGTAGCCAGCACACAGTACCCTCGAAAAGGTACTGTGTATAGTCCTGCTTCAGGAGACAGAACACTCTGACCAGAAGTCTGGAAGTTCAGTGGTCTTTGAAAGGAAAGAAGACTCATGGTCTATGCATTGGTGTGGATGGATTTGGTGGTTCCAGAGAGAAAGAGGCGGAAACGGAGCGAGACAGACACAGCCCTAGCGTTCGAAGTTTCCAGAATTCCCTTTTGGGTCTCTGGCTATGACATTCATCTTAGGAATCGCGTGTGCTCACTTGGTGACCAGTCTGGGAAACTCTGTGAGAAGTCCTTTTTTGGTGCCTTGTGAGGAATTCTTTCTTGCTGTGTATGTTTTCTTCCATCCTACTGATGTAAGGCTAGAGCCACCTACGTCATTTCCATCTGGGGATCATTCAAGCTGAAAGAAGTCCCCGACTGGGCCGAGGGGAGGCTGCGACAATACTAATAGCAATCAGCACCCTTGGAGAGCCCCTCCCATGCCAGACACTCTGCTGCACGCTCCAAAGCCATCCTATGGGGCAGGACACCATTCCCATCCCATTTACAACAAGAAAGTTAAGGCACTAATGGTCACGTAGCTTGCCCAAACTCACAAATAGCCAATGACAGCGTTGGATTTGAACAAGGAAACCTGTGCTCATAATCACCATGTCCAACTGCCTTTCAAGGAGTAGAAAAAGGAGAGTCACTGAACATTCCTGCAATAATAGTAGCAGAAGAGGGATGGAGGGTTGGAGTCTGACTCTTCTAGTGACCTGAAAAGCCCACACGCTCCCTGAAGACCTGAACAAGTTTCCCTCTTTTCCACCTTGGAAAGGACCATAGAGATTCCTCTTATTCTTCTCTGATTCGGGGATCCTTGTGGTCCTCTTGGTAGGGCCCGTGGCAGAGCCAAGGATGACAAGGATCCTCCAGCCTCTGTTAGTGTGATTCAGAGGCTCTCAAACTTGGCCCCGCTGGCAGTTGGGGGTGGATACCTCCCTGGTGTCAGGGGCTGTCCTGTTCATTGCGGATGGCTAGCAGCTTCCAGCCATCTAGCCCCTTCCCCTGTACTCTCTAGATGCTAGTGCCTGCCCTTCTGCCTGAGCTGCAGCATTCAGAAGGTTTCCAGACACTGCCAAATGTCCCTGGGGAGAAGAGAAAAAAAATTCCCTCTGGTGAAGAGTCGTTGCTCTGATTCTGCCTTGTCCAGTGTTGAGCGGACTGTTCCCACCCCAGCCTCCAGTGGTCATTCACTAAAAAGAATCACCTCCCTTCACCTTGCTTCTGCTGACGTGACCGAGAGTCAGCAGCTCAAGTACTCTTATGCCCATTTCCTGGCCTCAGACACAGTTCTGATGCCCTGGTGGCCCTGGCAGGAGCTGGAGTGTGGTGGGTAAGCTGCTTGCTTCCTGGCCTTGCCTACTCTTCTTTTTCTTCTCTTCTTGAGGGTTGATCATGCAAGGATCTTATGAGGTTGAGGTGGAGGGACTTAGTGCTTGTGTATTGCAGGGAAACAGCATATGTGTATAATACTAGTATAATACACTAGCCAAGGGGTAGAATACACTTCTTTCCTAGGATCTGCAGCTCCGCATTCTCCTGAACCACCTCTTTCCCTACTGCTACCCCCAAATACACACTCACTGCCTCTCCTGCACAGTCTGGGTCTTGAAATTACCCACCCTGGACACTGGAGCAGGGGAGAGACACCCCCCGGCAATGGAAAGGCCAGAGAACAGAAGCAGCCTCTTCTCTGGTCTCATCAGGGTTTCCAACTGGCTAGCGCAGAAGACCTGAGTGCCCTGCCTGATTCTCAGTGGTCTGACCCAGCAATGTGTTGCCTGAAATGTCTGGCAACACAATGTCTAAATGCAACACAGACACCTGTGTTCCCAGGGCCACAATGTTCCCTTTCTGGGCAGCAGCATGGTGAGAAGTGGGAGGCATGGTCAGATTAGACACTGGCCTAATGTCCCAGGACCTGCACTGTGGGCCTTTGGCGAGTGGCTCTACTGGAAAATGCTGGGCCCTATGGCCCTGTCTTCACTTCTCCCATCCTGCTCAGTTAATGAGGTCTCCTGCCCTGCCTGAGGTTGTCAGAAGGTTTACACGGTGAGACCTCAATTGACAGGCCTTCTGGAAATGCAGTTACCCAGTAATTAAATTCTTATGTTAAAAAAGTCTTCATCAATCATACAAAACAAGCTGCCTGCATTTGATGTGTGTGGGTTGCAGGAGGATTTGGTAGCACGTGGTGGGGTTTGAAGACCTTCACAAGACGTGCCAGGTGGGTCCTTCCTTGCTGCTGTCATCCCCACCTTTGCCAGTAAGAGCTGCCGCTCCTGATCTCAGAGGGATGTTGTGTGTCACCCCCAAGCAGCACTGGATAAGCACTGCATTATTTGTTTGGGAAAATAGATGCTGTGGACAGTTGAGTGTCAGGGAAACAGAACTGACTTGGGACTAACCCTGACCTACTTCTTGGTTCTGACTCAGGTTCTGAAAAGGCAATTAGCCTCTCTGAACCTCAGTCTTGCCAGTCTGTAAAATTGGATAATGATGTTCACAGGGACTTTGCCAGAGAAGTAGAGAGGGTCAGATAAGATTGCAAGACAAATATATTTTCCATTTGCACAGCATACACAAAAAGAATCAATGGACTGTTATTGTGAAAGGAACGGTAGATTGAGCACTCATCAGTGCAAGGCTGGGTGCTGGGGGAGGGGGTCCTGCCTGGAGGCAAAGCAGCTGGACAGAGTTTAGAGGACGAATGAATCACTCTGCTGGCATGCTGCAGGCTTATGTCTTAGCAAAGGTGGCCTCGAGCTATGTCCTGCCCGGTAGATGGCATCTCCATAGCAAGAGATGATGGGCTATATAGTGGTACCTAGGCAGGCCTACCTCACGTCTCCTGAGGCCTGACTCAGGCTGGGCAGCCAGTCCCCTTGGTCTCAGGGAATTCACGATCCCTCATGGCAGGAGGAACCATGCCTCTCTGACTCTGCTCCCTGCCTGTCCCATGCTAGAAATGCTTCTCCATTGCTGCCTTTGATAAGTTCCCAGGCCATGCTCAGGACCAGGGCTTAGTGTAGCTGGAAGAGTATGTCTTTGCTTGATTTCCAGGAGCCCTGCCTTAGATTTGCTAAGTGCTCCCAGTTGGGGTGGGGTGGGGTGAGGGCAAGTACTCTGGCATGGAGGACTTCCTGCAGGGAGTAGGGCATGAACAGTGCCTCAGCGGGGACAGGCTTCGAAGTGGAGGGGAGTCTGGAGTGGGAGAGGAAATGAAGGCTGCTCGGGGCCGAGGATGGACCAGGCCTGTGTTGGGGGCCCGGCACACTCCGAGGAGATGCAGAGGAAATAAGCCAAGAATAGCAAGCAGTGGCACTGGGGTCTCTGTGAGTGTGGTCAGACAGGCAGTATAACAGGCTAGCCATGTTGTGGCTAAGCTGGCAACTGTGTTTGCAGAGTTAGGGGAAAGACAATCTGGAGACAAACACCCATCAGGCCACCATGACAGTGGCCCAGGAGACCAGGGAAGATGGGGGACTTGGGAAGTTGCTTCCAGATTCTGATGGGGAGAGATGGTCAGTTGTCAGGAAGAGTTGGATGGGAATCTGTTCTCCATAAGTTCCTAAACAGTAGGTACCCCGCCTCCTGAGAAGCTCTGCACAGTTAAGCTGCCAAAGCTCCTCTCTTCCCCTGCATCCTCCCTCAGGACTGCGGATCCCTCAAGTTGCTGCTGTCCTGCCTGTGTCTGTCCCATAAGCCCATGCGAAGCAGGAAATGAAGTACAGAAGGCCACGCAAACAGGCTTTGTGCTTCCTCCAGGGGCTCAGGGTCGTTCTCCAGCCACCTGCTTGGAGTTGCGATAAGCCAAATCTTTCTTCAGAGGAGCAGCTAACTAGCGAGCCAGGGACTCCCTACGGTTGCAGTCATGATGGAAACACTGGAAGAGATGGAGATTGTTTTGAAAAGGAACAGGCATCTAGTCAGCAGCTGAACTGAGCCCTGTCTTTGAGAACCAGAGAACCAAGAGAGGGAAAATGTCCTTCTAAACATACACTTTTTAACAGTGCTTCGGGCTGGAAGAAGTGTATTGTTACTGTGGACCACAGTGTAGAAAAGACCAAAAGTGGGTCCATTCCTCTGTCCGATTGGCCAGACTGAGCACAGCACTCCTTCCCATGATGTGGATAATAATGTGACCTTCCTTCTGCTGTATCTGCCCCCTGCTTTTGCTTTCCCCAGATGCAGTAAAATGGACTTGCCTTTGGTTACATCCTCACATCCCTGGGCTACTCTCTACCTATCAAGCTCAGCACAAATACTCACTCAGAGCTGGTGGTTTGCCTCAATGTCAGCTTCTGTTTGGGGAGGAAATCTGTCTTGCCCAGGTGCACATTTGTCAGGTTGGGGATCTTGAAGAAATAAAGCCGTGTTCTGGAGGCACGGGCTGGGGAAGGGAGAGACTGACCATGGGGAGCAGTGATGGTCTGCAAAGCAGGATGTTCCTACTTCCACAGCTAAACCAGCTCTTCTCCCTCTCCTCACTGCCTATTGGCTGTTCCATCTGTGCAAGGGATTTGGCTGCAAAGTGTTGTTCAGCATTCTTGCGTCAGAGCTGCTCCTAACCTTCCTTTAGGACAAGAGTAGGTGAAGTTTTGGGGATCTCTCCCCTTCAAAGGGAAAGAGCAGGCTGGCATTCAGCTGACATATGGCAGCGTGGACATCTCAGCCATTCAAATACTTAAAAAGTTCATCAGCTCTGAGGCCCCTAAGTGCCCCATGTCTCCCATAGCCTTCTAGGACTTCTTTCCTGACGTTAAAGGTGAACACTGGGACAAGACTCTGCTCCCACTTCTCCCGGGCCTGTTTTAACTGGTACAGGCCACATGGACCTTAAATATTTTGAGACTCTCTCTGTAGTTTGTAGGTTATGCCAAGTCCCTCAGCACTGGGCTCTAGTATTTCCTACTGCTTACTTTCTCCCTTATTGGGATAGAAATGGTACCGATAAAACCCCACTCACTCTCCTAGTCCCAGCCCAAATGTCACTTTGTCTGGGAAGCCATTGCTGGTCAGAATGAGTCAGCAGCCTCTTTACCCACAGAACACTTGGTTTATCATTCTTTTGTGGAATCAGTGAGACTTAATATTCTGCTACAGCAGTGGTTTTTACAACAGGGGCAGTTTATCCCCTGGGAGACACTTGGTAACATGTGGGGACAGTTTTGGTCCTCACACTGAATAGGTAGGTGCTCCTGGCGTGCAGTGGGTAGAGGCTAGTGAGGCCAGGAACATCCCACCATAGCAGGACAGCTCCCCACACCGAAGAATAATCAATTCCAACCTCTCACGAGTGCCAAGGTTAAGAGACCAAACCTTAGGGAGACCTGTGAACCCCAAGCCTGCGAAGTTCCTCCCTAGCTCTTGCTCTCTAAGGCAAGCCCCTACCCTTGCTTTGTCCTGCCTGCCTCCACACCCAGAAACCAGGGTGAGGCAAGACTTTGCATTTAGTTGGACACTCAATAAACGGGGCCAAATTGAATCCATTCCATTAAATTGAATCAAACCTAAGCTGTGCCACAGATCATTGGGCACCAATTACCCTGCATGGAAGCTCAATCTCCCTTTGCTTCAAAGGCAGCAAAGGTGTACGGTCCCACTCCAGCCCGCGCCAGAAGCCGAGACCAGGCTCTTGAGCAGGTGTGTGCAGGGATGCAGGGACAGTTGGATAACCACAAAGCCTTGTATGTTACAACAGTAACAAATTTTAGCTCCTCATTCATTGTGCATCTGAGTAACAGAGTAGTTCTCTGGTCTCATCATCCCCAGCAAAGGGGGCTCAGAAGTACCATGGCCCAAACTATCTTTGAAATTGGTTGGAAAACCACAGAACTACACAAACCGAAAGAGCAGAATGGTGACTTGGAGCCCACAGAGGCAAAGTTCACACTGCAGCTGCGCACTAGGGAAAGGTGTGAGCACGGCAGCTGGCTTGAGTACCTGGCCAGACCCAGGCCCGATACTTACGCCTGAGACCCACAGGCCTGAGCCTCCTCAGCCTTACGACACCGCACTTTGGGGGGCTCTGGTGAGGCACAAAGATGGCGCGAGGAGTCAGGTGACCTGTTTTTTTGGTCTACCACCAGAACTGACCGTCTAAACCTGACCTGTAGGCTGAGTTCCCTCATTTGTAAATGGGACTCATAAATTTTTACCTGCTTTCGGACCGGGGCTGGACTTCATTGTCTCGTATACTTCCCCCAAAATACACTGAGTGCCCCAGTGGCACTGCCTCCTTCCCCCGTCAGCTTCCCCATCCCGTAGTTGAGGACACTGACACCTGGGAAGACTGCTTGCCTGCCTGCAGTCACACACACGGTTCCAGACCCAGCCCATGCCCTGCCCATTCTAGAACACAGCTTTGGTCTTTCCTTTGATGCTCAAAAGTGCAGCATGTGCCCTGCTTTGCATTTTATCCATGAGGTCTTGAACACACACTTGTGCTTTTAAACTATCCTGCAGCAGACACAGTGATCTCTAGGCTTTTTATATGTTGCTTGATTAGAATGGGGGCTTTCCTCCCTTGCAAAATTCAATTCTCTGTTCCATCCAGAGTAGCCTGCTATTCCCTAGCCACACGCTCTGGCTCCCTTGACAGAGCTACCTTGTTTTGAAGGCAGCTGGGATTGCTGGTTCTTGCTGAAAGTAGATACTAGAGAGAAGAACTACCCAGAAACCAGGGGGCAACATGTTGGCTGTAGAGAGGCAAATAAAGCTTTGTTTTCTTTCTTGGCCCTCTTAGAGATGTGTCTAATTTGGGACATGTTTTGGTTGGTTCATCTTGTATCTGGAGGGGTTCTTCTCTTCTCCCTAAGCGACATCTCTCTGGAGCACACAATTCCCTTTACTCAAGGTGAGTAATCCCCTCTCCAGCTGCTCTTAATGACTAATTAGCGAACAAAGAGGTTAATAAACAAAATTAGCTATTGGGCGGTGGTTTGGGATTCACCCAAAGGGAGGAGAAAGGTCTCAGTCTACTTGCTGTTTGTTTGTTTTATTTTCCCCTAAATAAAGGAATCACAGTGGAACATACTGCATGTCCCTGCTGGTAATTTATTATAGTCACATACCATAGTGACATGTGAAATGTCCGTGCCCATATTCCCTCCGATTTGAGAAAACATTTTAATGGTTCCAGCAGAAGTTTCTCTCTCTCTCTCTCTCTCTCTCTCTCTCTCTCTCTCTCTCTCTCTCTCTCTCTCTCACACACACACACACACATTTTCAAAATATCCAGAAAGAGATATAGACATTCATATTCAACTAACATTTCTTGGCATCTAATTACATCATCTCTTTTCAATCTCATTATCCTCTCTAGCTATTGGACCAAGAGGTTGACCCAAGACTTACAGACCTCCTGAGAGACATACTTGATAGGTAGCAGTGCCAGAATTACCCCTGGTCTCCAAATCTAGGAGACGTTTAAACAGAATAAATGCCTATTTTGTTGCAAAGACAGAAATAGTGTGTAAGAAGAGAGAAATGCTAATTGTGAGTAGGTGGGTGCACTTGGCTTTCTGGAAGCTGCCCAACCTAGGGCAGCCACACGTGGTGGGCAGTCGGGGTGGACAGCAGTGCACTCTCCCACAGGGCTGCTCTGTGAGATTGCTGCTCAGAAAATATTTAGAATCTGATGCCCACTTACTTCCCAGCAAAATCTACAGCTCCTGAGCGCTCGGTGGTGTGGAAATGGTTCCTCCAGGCCCCTGGAGGCGGTGTGGGAGACTCTCTCCACTCCCTGCCCCTTTCACTGGCCTGTCTTCCTCTGCTGCCTTCTTCCCTTTTTTTTCCTGCTCTTCAGAGGAAGTACGTCTGTAGCTACCGCTAAACTTGGTCTCTCTTTACATTCTGTTCTCTCTTGCTTTCTCTCCCCTTCCTCCCTGCCTGGCTGACTTTTCATATCATACCCTTGAAAAGGCTTTTTGTATCTCTTAGAAGTTTTCTCCAAATTCAATTTTTGCTTAGGATTAACGGACGGTGCTATCACTAGGGGTCACCAATGACCCACCCACCTCCTCCCTGCTTCCCTTGATCTTGAGCTCCCACATTCCCTTCTATTTTCTGCCGCTGTCTGAGTTGGGTGATTCCGACCTGCCCAGAATTGCTGCTGGAATCCACTGGCAGTCTCAGCCATTCTTCCTGGCTTTCTGGTGGGTGACAGATGGACCTTACGTCTCTAGACTCACCTTGCTGCTTAAGTAAGCACTCAGAAAACTTTCGGGGTATGTTGCCATAGAGATGACGGAGCATTTATTGTAGTACCTTCCTCAGACTTTCTTATGCAACCTGCCCTCTTTCCTGGATTGCTGGGATGTGCAGGGAGGTTTCTTAAATTAATCCTGTCAAAATAGCCTTTGAATCCTTTTGGATTTTTTTTTTTAATCTCGTAAGACACAAACTGTTCAAGAGAAGAATTGGGAACAAAGAGAGACAACACAGACCTGGGGAACTTGGAGAGAATTTAGAGAAAAGCAGGAAATGATTGATGGGTTGGAAAATAGGACCTCAGATAAGAGGTGAGAGGGATAGGGATGATTTAACTGGGAAAAGAGAAGGCTGACGGTTTACAGTGACCCAGTAAGAGGCTTCCAGCTGGCAAAGGGCTAGGATATGGATGTGCTGGTGAGCCGGCCGCCCAGCCAGAAGAGGAGGAAAGAAGCTGAAAGTAGGAAGTCAGGGAATGAGAGCTTCGAGAGAAACTTCATCTATTAGGGGCTGCTGCACAGAACAAAGGACGGTTGCTGAACCTCCCACGAAGCAAACGAGATCAAACCTTCCCAGGCCAGATCGGCTCTGGCATGGCAAATGGAGCTTGGCCTGTGAACCGTTTGGCTAGAGCAACAGAAGCATCTGCTGGGACACCGGGGGAAAGTACAGTGTCCTGAGCCCTACCCAGACCTCTTGTTTAGGATTTCAGAAAGTTCAAGGATCTGGTGGGTTTTTTGCTTTGTTTTGCCTTTTGCAGAAAAAAGTCTTATACCAGGTTCCCTGAGAACTCTGTAGCTTGGTTCATAAATGTCTCCCAAAGTGTTGAGTGCCAGAAGTTCAACCCCCAGGGTGGTACTGTTGGAAGGTAGTAGAGCCTTTAACCCTTTGGAGGTCAGAGCAGATCTGAGCTACAAGCAAGCTGTTTCTTAAATACTGTTATTTATCAGGCGCAGCAGTTCAAGATCATGAGTAGCTGTGTGTTTGTATATGACTAATATTAAGCCATAGCATTATAACATGCTTTGTTAAGATGTGTGACACGTGATAGTATATTGTATGTGAGAGATATCGCGAACTCTAGTAAATATTTTGCATTTCTTTGTTTAATAATTTCTAGATTGTAATTGAAAATGAATTTAAAATCATGTATTTTGTTATATAAGTATAACAAATGCAAATATGCAATCCTTTAGTTTTTTTTCACATTTTAGCACATACTAGGAATGAGTGTATCTCTTTGATACATGCAATCTCTGCTCTCATTTTGTGGTTAAAATCTCTTGAGGGTTAAGAGGTGGGGTCTAGTGAAGGGTCCTGAGGTCGTTGGCAGGATACCCTTGAAGGGACCTGTGGTCTCTCCCTCTCTTTTGCTTCCTAACCATGAGGTGCGAGGCGATAATCTGCCCTACGCTCCTGTAAATGTGCAGCCTATCATGGCCCCAAAGCAAGGGGCCTGGCGATCATGCACCGAAGCCTCCAAAATTATGTGAGCCCAAGTAATATTTCCTTCCTTAAGATGATTATCTTAGGTATTTGTTATAGGGATGATAAACCAAGAGCCAAGAGGCTGCTTGTGAGAAGAAAGAGAAAGAACACCCCAAATGCCTCTTGCTGTCCCAGTCAGCATTGAGCAAGTTATTTCATCACCACCCAGGAGCTGTTCCAAAGCCCAGCTCATGTCTGCCCTAGGGGCTCGATCCGATGACCCTTCTGGATCTCTGCATTGGGCTCTCATGGCTCAGAGCTGCCCTATGCTCTGAAAAGCCACCGTGTCCCTCCTAAGCCTAAGTACTGGACAAAGCGTTCAGTCCATAAGTTTGCTGTGGGCAGCACGTTAGTTGTAGGTAGCAGCTTGTAGAGTTTTCCAGTGAGAACAAAGAAGGGCGGTGGGGAACCTGTTAGAGACCGAGGGCCTAAACTGCAGCCCCAAACCCACTTATTTATCTCCAAGTACCAACACTGCAATTAAACCTGAATACTGAAGTTTTAGTTTAGAAAAATCAACTGTTATCCAGTGTTCCACTGCTGGGGCAACTTGGCTCATGTGCCAAGAGGGCTCTGCGTGCCCACTGCAGCACCCATGCCATAGGCTCACCATCGCTGACCTGGAAGTTCAGGCGCTGTCTCCTTCGATCTCAAGCAGTGTTCTACCTCTCCTAGTTGCTATGTTTCTAGAATAGAAGGCAAATCGACAGATAATCTCTTATATTGGACCAGCTCTACCTTTCTGTCTTTATTGTTGAAGACTTGCAGTGTTTGCAGATCATGAAGAGTAGAAAGTCTTAGAATCAGTATAATATTTCATGGAATGTGGACTTTTTCCATTTTACCTAAGTTGTCTAGGGAAGTTGGGGTAGATAAGGAAGAGTGTACAAGAATACCCATCTCTTGCTGCCTCGGGAGTGTACTCAGTCTGCTGTCACCAAGCGTAACCATGGATGATCTTTTCTGTCACTTGATGGCAGCGTACCAAACTACAGATTCTGATCTTTGGCCCTGAAACCGTTTCCTGTATATTTTAAATGTAGAGCCTATAGTCAAAGAGTACTATTCATGGCCATATTAGGGACAGAAAAATTAATTCATGGTCTTGTTTGCTTTTTCCTGGTTAGGTTCAAGATAGTTGTGATTTTTTTTAAAAAAGAATAATCTCCAAAAGCTATTATTAACTTTGCTTCTAAGCTATGAAAAATATAGAACCTTAGGATAAGAAAAATTCCTAACTGCCTACCTTCATCCTTAGTAATGAAACCTGCCTGGGCCACATTCCTACCTAAACTAAAATACTACATTTTCCCATTTCCTGCAAGCTTAAGTGCATTCTGGCCAGGAAGGGATATAAGCTAAAGTATCTGTGCTCTATGCTATAAGAAACACTCCTTAAAAGGAAAAAGACCATCCCTTCTTTCCTTCCTTGCTTCCTTCCTTCCTCTCCTCTCCCTCCATCCCTCTGTCCTTCCCTTCCTCTCTCCTCGCTTTCTAGAAGGCATTTGTAATGGTTGGCATTTCTATGACCATGAGATGAAAGCCAACCTTGAGGATGACAAAGTAGAAAGGTGACGGCTCATGTCTCAGTGACCATGGGACTTCCATTCTACCTCAAGACTACTTCCCTTTGAGCAGATTTTCCTTGAGAGAAAATAAACCCATGACTATTTTATGATTCATTTGTGCAGCTGAACCAAATCCTAATACAGTGGTCCCTTGGTTCACAAAGTTAATTCTTTCCACAATTCTGGTCACAAACCAGATTGGATGAGAACCATGTCAAATTTAATAGTTAGGTTCTGTGTTAACCTTATGGGGAAATTTGATTCCGTTCTTGGCTAATTTGTTTTGCGACCAGAATCATGGAAAGAATTAACTTTATGAACCAAGGGACCACTGCAGACACATACAAGTTCCAGGCAACCTGGCTTATATATGGTGAGAACCAAAGGCAAAGGCAAAGGCAGAGAGCACCTTGATAAGCAGATGCCTTACCTGAGTTGTTCAGGGCAGTAGACTTCTGCTATTACGTGGCCATTGAAGTTGGCACGGGTTTTGTAGTCAGATGAGACGTGACACGTGAGTCTGCCTTCAATTAACCATGACCTTGATAGAGTAATCCTCTTGAATCTCAATTTCCTTCATAGAGTAGAATAATCATTTCTACTAGTTATCATATTTACAACGTGTCTTGTTTTCTACCTAGCACATAGTAGTGTTTGAATGTGGTGGCTATGTGTATGCATGAGCATATTTGCAGGGCTGTACTTTGTCCTGGTTTCTGTCTCCTCTGTGCTTTGCTCACATACATAAACACTATGGCCTCTTCTCTGCAGGGGCTTGTGGGCTGACTGGGGCACATCTACTGTCTAAGACAGGGGTCAAGCGTGGGGGAATCATGGCGGGTGCACAGTCGGAGGCAGAAGGATGCTGTCTCAGAGTGTGGCTCCTCAGTCCTTGCTCACTTGGGCCACTGCGTGGGATTCCTCCCTCTCCTTTTTTACCCCACTGAACCCTGCCTCTTTTTTGCCTTTGGGTCCCTGAAGTCCTTCCATGGAAGTGTCCCACTGTTTCAGCCAGTCCTGGACATTCCCTTGAGCTTATTTTGAGGCCACATGGCAGGTCTGCTTTCCACCGGTGTGTGCGTGTGTGTCCTCTCCATCAGGACTGTGCTCTGCTATATAGCAGAGAGCGGCTCCTACACGCTCTGTATGTAGAATATGAATAGCGACTCAGTGTTGTCAGAGAGAAGGCAGCGTCATACAGGTCCTGCTCTCTCCCCTGTGGCTGCAGATGGTGCAGTGAAGCAGAAAGGGAGGGAGCCAGCTGCCCAGAAATACTACAGGGACCCGGCCCAGACTCGAGGCAAGCCTGACCAGCATACACAGGGGAGCCTTCCTCCTCCCCAGGCGTGGGCGGGATGAAAGCTCATTTCTAATCCCAAGGAAACCTCTACACTGCAGAGCTCCCTGTCACAGTCCTCTCCACCACTGCTCCAGGAATTAGCCAGAGGCAATAAAGGGGTGGGCACAGTAGGTGTCAGGCATCAGGGATGTCTCTTCCATCAGGAGATACTACTTCCATTCATCAGCTCTCCGGAGGGACCTGTGCCTCACCCGGGAATCACCCTGAGTCCTCCCACCCCTGGTCACACCCGATTTCCAGCTGTCCTTCAGTGCAGTCTGTGAAGATCTAGGAGACTAGACACCCTGCATGGAGGGCTCCCAGAGGTGTGGCTGGTTTCTTCCTATAGACCCACCTTGTCAAATATACTGAGAATATACTGAGGAAGACTTGGAAATCATTAGAAGAATACTTTCCCCCTCACATCATGTCTGTATTTGTATTTTTATAAGTATCTATATTCCTCACTTTATAAATACTATTTTTATAAATTTGTGTAATTGTATGGTTTCCCCAATACCATACTCCATGCCTGATAACTTACTAACCATACTAACGAAAGCAGTTTCAGCTCTCAGAGATGTAGACTGCTTGTCTCTGTTCATGAAACCTTTCTTGGAGAGCTCTTTCTTTTTGGTGAATTCTCCCCTAGTCTCCTTTGTGAAGGATACTTACATACTACCCACCTATACCTAGCACTGGGGTCCTCTCCTACCCACCCCCCATCTTCCAGAACATTCCAGAAAGTTTTCCTTTCCTTCTCCTAGAGGTAGTCTATGTCTGAGACCAGACAGGTTGTCTATGTGGTGTCGGGGGCGGTGAGGAGGATGGCATGGGAGGTTTGCAGTGAGTAATTCTGGGTCCTAGGTTCCGGGTGAGGTGTCTGCATCTCATAGAAGCTGGCGGAGAAGTGCCAGTTTGGAAAGGTTAAAGACATTCAAACAGCAGTCAGATCCACCTGAGTGACAGCTACAGATGTGGCTCAGGCACAAAGCTGAGAGGCCAGTGCCATCACCTGCTGTGGCTGGCCACAATCAGGACTCGTTGCCGGGTCAGCAGAGTGCAGGTGTGTCCTCGCCCTCCTTCCAGGTCAGCTGCAGTGCACTGGGCAGCTGTCCTGCCCCACCCCTGGAGTCCACTGCTTCTGCAGTGGGTCTTCAGGCTAAGTGGGAGGTGAGAACAGAATGTGCCCCAGCTCGTTTTCTTCCATAATTGGTGTATGAAGGTCTCCAGGGGAAGTGTACATAAGGATAAAGGAAACACATTTAAAATGTTAATGCAGAAGGCCAAAGGGCATAGGCTTCCTTGAGAGCTGGCATGAAGCTCAAGGTCGGGCAGTGGGTGTGGAGGAGCTCATTCTGTTTGAAGGGGCAGCTCCTGTAGAAGAGGTCCGCAATGGGACCCCATGTCAAGGAGGTCTGTGAGGCTGCATATGCCCATAAACAGCATGGCAGTCTGGCACAGTGACATCGTGAAGATAAAAAGAAAGAAGAGTTTCAATTACATCGTGGAGATGTGCCACAGACTGCCTCCATAAATAAAGATGTGAATAATGATTTCTTAATACGGTTCATAAAAATCATTGCAGAGTTGAAAGAGGCTAGTCTTCTGCTAGAAGTCTCATTTGGCTAAAATCGACCATCTAAATATACTCCTGCTCTGGACTACTGAATGCTCCAGCTCACAGAGAAAAGGGAGCAGCAAAAGGGATACCATTGAGGGCTCAGTCCTAAGCACAGGAGTTCTTTAGGGTAAGGAAATCTTGGAAGAGAGGGGAGGTCATTTGGGGGCTGCTCCTCCCCCTAAGAGCAGAGGCTGTCATGTGTATGTATACTATGGCCCATAGATGTCAGCAGAGGGAATTTGGAAAGCCCAGAGGACAGAAGGATCTTGTGGTTCTATGAGCATTTTTAACAATAAAGACAGTTCCAGAGCACAAATGCTCCACAGGCAGAGACATGTAGGGAATACTGAGAACACCATGTGGGCGTCCACAGTGAATTTAAGGAAAAGAAAATAAAGGTGCTACAGGCCACATTCAGAAAACGGCCTGTAGGCTACTAAAGAATTAATCAAATGCATTCATAGCAGCCACCTGCCTTACAGAATCCCAATCCGTAACGATCAGTTTTATCCTACATAGTAGAAGAATCACTGATGTTTAGTAGCCCTTGCAACAGTGACCTCAGTGACATTATGGAACATTTGTAGGGCCAGAAAAGGCAAATGTTTTGATTTTCTACAGTCCACAGTCTCCAGAAGAGTAAACTTTAGGCTAGTCTCTGGCAGGATCTCAGATGGCATGAGCGTGTTTTGGAAAGAAATCAGTAATTCTAGCAATGTGCCATGTTAGCTAGATTTTCGTTTGTTGCAAGGTTACTAGGCTTAGATCAAAAGAATACTAAAGATGGTTTTAATTTCAGGACGGCATTTAAGGACATCTATCGTGATTTCTTTGTGGAAAATATGGAGAAATGGGTTTATAATTGATTAGCCAACAGTGACCAAAGAATGTGAGTTAATAAGTTGACAGTCTGGACTTCAATGCCATGGGCTCAGGCCTGGCACTGACCCTCAGGGAATTACAAAAATAAAAGTGGACTAAAATTTTGTTCAGGACACAAAGTTACAAGAAAGAACTACTGCCATGAATAGAAAAAGCATATTTACAAAATCCATACGGACTTCCCACTTAACATGATAGGAGACCAAACACACTTCCTAAGAACTTCCAAGTAAGGTACCATAAATATACCGGCAAGTTTAAAACTGGCACTCAGATTTTCAATTAAGGAGCAGTAAAAAGCCTGTACTGAAGAGAAATGGGAATGGGTAGACAAGAGGCACATTCCTGGCTAGCATTCTACATGTCTTCTCCTTGACAGTTAAAAAAAACTGGATTGTTAAATAAGACACAGTTCAGATCGAAAAATGTCATAAAGACATACTAAGATATGCAAGGCCTCAGACAATAAGCCACTCACATCCTCCTCCGGAGACAGTGAATCAATTAATCCTCAATGTTCCAGATGAGTGAGATGAATCAAAACCAGGGACCCTAAGATAGTGTAAAATAGACCAGTGATGAACTTGAAACCAATTAAATAGGGCCTAGCAGTGATAGCAAACCTTTCAGAGCTTTCAGTGATACAAACAGCTCGCTGCAGCGTGCAAGCGGCAGGCTGACCATCACGGCCGCCAGGGCATAACAGTTATGCAAACAGGCACAGCGCATACGAATCCCATTATGATTTCTACGAGGACTAAATAGAAAATTTGGTAAAGTACCCGGTACATTATAATTTGCATTAACCCTATAATACCTGAACAAAAATTACTATGCTAACTGTGGTTACAAAGTAGAAATTTGAATTTGAGAAATAGCTATATGATCAAAAGACTGCACATATAAAAGTAATTAATGATAACAAGAAAAAGTAATATAATATAAAAGTAATTAATAATAACAAGAAAAAGAGGCTGGAAAAGAGGTTTGGCATGTATTTTAAAAATTACTTGTCTTGGACTTCCGGGAAGATGGCGACCAGGTGAGCGGCAGAGGGAAACTCTCCCAGAGACCGATCTTTCATGTGTGGGTACCGGGTCCGTGGCTGCGAAATTCCAACTGAACATGTTGCTCTGTGCTGCCTGAGCATTAACGGGTCAGCTGGATACACTGGCGAGAAGTGGACGGGCACTGAAAGTTGGGCACCCGAGGCGATCGGTGCTGCACGGTCCTCAGATCACCGGTCCCGCACAACACCGAGTGCGATCCTGGCGGGACGGACCCGCCCATCTCCCAAACCCAAACGGGCACAGGCGGCCCTGACCAGGAATTTTTGGAGGTGGCAGAGCAGAGCAAACTCAGAGAGCGCACTCCTCGGGCAGACTGCGCTAACCTGCACAACTGAAAGGGATCCTACTCAGAGCCCCGACCCCGCAGCCGGCGGCATCCTCAGCCAGAGAGCGTCAGCGGCTCCTGCGAGAACGCCGAGGAGGCGGGGGAGCACCGGAATCTCCTGCTGGCACAGATCTCGGAACGGGTGAGCCGAGTGAGCACCGCAACAGGATTTCTGAGTCGGGAAGAAGCTCGACCCAAGGAGATACATCTGAGCAGCTTTCCTGCCTGCACGATCCCAGGGTGAGTTGACTGGGTGCCCTGACCGGCTTTTTTGAGTAGGGGAGAAACTCCGCCCAGCAAGGGACATCCGAGCAGCACTTCTGAATGCACTGTTCCCAGGACGGAAGAGCTGGCTGGGTGCCCCAATGGGATTTTTGAGTGGAGGAGGAGCTCCACCCAGGGAGGAACATGTGAGCGGCCCCCTGCCTGAAGGGTCCCTGGGGCGGCGAGCTGTTTATGCGCCCCAGCCAGGTCTTGGGGTAGGGAATAGCGAGGTCCACAAAGCAGCATCTGAACAGCCTTTTAAGCGGATCTCTCAGCAGAAAGCTTAGGGGACATTCTCCCAAAGAGAAGGAGTCATTGGAGCAGCCTCTGCAGCAGACCTTTGCCTGCTGAACAGCCTGGGGAATTTATAACTCAACATTTTGAATCTGATACCCAAAAATGGGAAAACAGAGGAACAAAACGCAGTCTCAGAACTCAACCCCACCCAGAACAAGTTCTGAATGCGAGGATACAGGGGAACCAGGAAGCCACATACCTGCAAGTTATGAAAAGATTGCATCCGAAATGAAACAACTCCAATAGGCCATAAAAGAGCTTAAAGCAGAAATAAGTCACATACCTGCAATGATCTCTCGGACAAAAAATGAACTGAAAACAATAATGGAAGAAATATTCCGTACACATAGAGAAGAAATAGATAAAAGATGAGAAGAAAATAGGAAACAAATGGAAACATTACAAGAGCAATTTAGGAATGAATTACCAAGAATGAAACAGGTCCAAAGAGAATGCCAGGATTTGAAAACTTACACTGAAAGCTTGCAAAACCTCTTAAATGAAACCGAAGATAGAATTTCAGAACTTGAAGAAAACATGGCAGATTATGAGCGTGAAAGGAAGAATCTCATAATATCATCAAAGACACAAGAAAAATTAATCCAACAGCTCCAAGATGAGGCAAAACGTAACGATATTCGAGTTATAGGAGTGAGTGAAACAGGAGGAGACCACACAAACGATATAAAAAGAATATTTGCTGAAAAAATAGCGGACAATTTCCCAAACAAGATAAAAGGTACTGAAATTCAGTTAATCGAGGCATATAGAACCCCAACAATCAATAACCCAAAGAAAAACACACACAGACATATAATAGTCAAGATCCCAGATATCCAGCAAAAGAACACAATATTAAAAGCTGCTAGAGAAATGAAACAGATCACCTATAAAGGAAAGCTCATCAGAATCACAGCAGACTTCTCAATGGAAACCATGAAATCAAGAAGAGCTTGGAGTGAGGTATTACAGATTCTGAGACAAAACAACTTCCAACCTAGATTGATGTATCCTGCAAAACTATCCCTCAAATTCAATGGAGAAATAAAATATTTTCATGACAAAGAACAACTGAAGAACTTCATGAGTGCCAAACCAGCACTGCAAACAACACTAAAAGATATTCTAGACAGAGAAAAAAGAGATCACAATCCCAAGAACAACAATAGAAATAACTCCCTAAACAGAACAAGCAAGTAAACAGTCAGCAAAAGAAGGTAAACAACAAGTAAATAACATGACTAGAATAAGCCAACATATAACCATGATAACCATTAATGTAAACGGCCTCAACTCAAAAGTCAAAAGGAAAAGATTGGAAGACCGGATTAAGGAACACAGTCCAACGATATGCTGTATACAGGAAACACATTTTACTCAAAAGGAAATCCACAGACTGAAAGTTAAAGGTTGGAAAACAATTCTCCATGCAACAGGTCCCCAGAAAAAAGCAGGGGTAGCTATTATGTTTGCAAACAATGTAAACTTCAAACCAAAAACAATCAAAAGAGATAAAGAAGGCCACTACATACTAGTTAGGGGAAAGCTGCAAGAAGAAGAGGTAACAACCCTAAACAATTATGCACCAAATAATGGTGCACCTAACTTTACAAGTCAAATCTTAACAGATTTAAAAAATCAAATAACTAATAACACTATTGTAATAGGGGACCTAAACACCCCTCTGACGCAAAGAGACAGGTCAACTGGACAGAAACTCAGCAAAGAAATAACAGACCTGAACCAAAAGTGTCAACAGATGGACTTAGTAGATGTATACAGACTGTTCTGCCCCACAACATCAGAATACACATTTTTCTCAGCTGTACATGGGTCCTTCTCTAAAATAGACCACATTCTAGCCCATAGAGTTTATCTACCTAAATGCAAAAGAATTGAAATTATCCCATGCATATTATCGGACCACAGTGCAATGAAATTGGAAATTAATGACAAAGAGAACTCCAAAAACAACATAAACACTTGGAAATTAGACAACAACCTCCTGAATAACCAATGGGTCACACAAGTTAAAGAAGAAATTAAAAACTACCTACAAATAAATGAAAACGCAAGTACAACCTACCGGAATCTGTGGGATGCAATGAAAGCAGTCCTCAGAGGGAAATTCATAGCAATGAACTCATATACAAAGAAAATAGAAAGAGAGCAAATAAATAATCTAATGATACACCTCAAACTCTTAGAAAAAGAGCAACAAGCCAAACGAAGAGCCCAAAGAAGGGAGGAGATTATAAAACTCAGGGCAGAAATTAATGCAATTGAGATGAAGAAAACTCTACAAAAAATTAGTGAATCAAAGAGTTGGTTCTTTGAAAGAATAAATAAAATTGATAAACCCCTAGCCAACCTTATCAAAAAAAGAAGGGAAAGATCTCAAATTCATGCAATAAGGAATGAAAAGGAT
>PVLD010002413.1:0-166965 GCA_004027595.1 Dinomys branickii | reverse complement strand
ATACAAAATTATACAGAACATAGTAGGGAATTAGCACTGGATGTTGTATTACATAATGTTATCTTCACATTAGTTAACACATAAATATTAAAGGAAATACCAAATTATAGAGAAGATAGTAGGGAATCAGCACTGGATGCTGCATAATATAAAGTTATCTTCACTTTTGTTAATACAAAAACGATTGGGGAAATACAAATTATAGAGAACATAGAAGGGAATCAGCTCTGGATGCTGTCCTACATAATGTTACCTTCACATGTTACTCAGTTACTCAGATGATGGCCCATTTGATCATTCAATTTTCTCCTCCCTCATCTCCGTTGCCCTATCACTCAATCAGTCATCTTCCCTGTGATAATAACTGTATTCCTGGGTTTATCTATACCCCTGGACTCTCGCCATGGGAAGAGATATAGCTACCTCAGACTATACTATAGCATACATGGGTGTATACAAACTGCCATGGTCGGAGGTGGAAAAGCAACTATGCTCACAGCGGACCGCCCAGCTCTGCCCCGTCACTGTGCTATGGGTGGGGGCAGGTCCAGTCCGGGGGCGCCCTCAGCGGGGCCCCCAGTGGAGCAGCTGCGGGGCCCTCCATGGAACGCAGCCACAGGGCCCTCTGCGGAGCAGCCCCAGGGCCCACAGCAGGCGCGGGGCCCTCAGTGGAGCAGCTGCGGGGCATGCGCCCCTGTTGGGGTGCCCTTGGTGACCCATTCGGCTCTGTCCTGTTGCCTCAATGCCAGAGGCCCTTTCTTTTCCTCCTCCCACCTCCTGATCTCCAGTATTACCATTCCCCACCCCTTGAAGCTGGGCATTGGACGAACTTATGAGGCTTGGTATAAGGGCTTGAAATCTCCCTGGCCCATTCTTACTGTGTTAGTTCAGGGTATCAACTGAGTTTAAAGATTAGTTCTAGAATAGAGTTGGAGGATTTTCTGGGGTCTGCTGTATAGAGTATGTTATTGTTTTTCAGACTCCCGGTCTGCTGCTTTTCATCTAATTTGTTGCTATGGGTTCATGCAAGGTTCATATGTGCAAGCTGTAAGAAGACCCTCTTGGTGCTCACATTAATAGTTTCAGGTGAGTCCTGAAGACCGTGGATTTGTCCCATTGTTGCCAGGAATAGGCGGTGCTTGCTCAAGCCATCGGGACTCAAGGTGCTCCCAGAGAGAGTTCAGGGTGGGAGCTGGGTTCCAGCAACCCAGCTCATGCTTCCTGCCTGATGTTGGAGTGAGAAGGGTGTGGAGCCATGCGATCCACCTCCATCTGCATCTCCCTCCCGTCACGGTGTTGGAGCCCCCGTCCGCTCCTCGGCCGGATCCCTGGGAGCCGCCGGGCGGCTCTCCACTGAGGTTCCCCGCTGCTCTCTGCTGGTAGCCACTCACCCAGCAGAGAAGCAGGGGGCCACCACCTCCAGGCAGGTGCAGAGCCGGGCATGGTGGGCTGTGTTCTAGTTGCATTGATTCTCTCCAGGCACTGATTAGGAAGGTTGCCACAGGGTGGGAACTGTGCCCCAGTGGCTGTTGCAACCTCTCATTCTCACACTGGGTTCGACAAATGTTCCAGACCACCACTGCTTCCTTTCCTGGCTGCACCCTCCTCTCTCCAGCCCTGGGCCAGCTCTCAGAATTCCGCTCTCCCCTGGCCGAGTCGGGAGGCTTCCATGAGCGTGGGCCTCCGAAGCTGAAGCTGCTAATGCTGGAACGAGGGCGCGGGCCATGGGTGTGCTTGGAGCAGTGACTTCCTCCTTCTCCTCTCCCTCTGACTGTGCCATGGCGGATCTCCGATCCTCTCCTCCAGCAGAGGTTTTGCTTAGTCTTTCCGAGGGATTCAATTCCCCTTTCAGATCCTTCCTGAGTTCAGGATACCCACCTCTTTCCCTTCTGTCCTTCACATGTTGCTATATTCCTATATATTCCTTTGTCTCAGTGGCATTTCTCCGGGAGGTTCTCTCTCTGCTGCCTACCCAGTCGCCATCTTGAAGTCCTCTCGTAAAATTTATTTCGTTATTTGTTACTTTCTAATGAATTTACCATTACATTTCTAAAGTTCTGAAATGGCCAACAGACCATAGAAAGATACCACTTTAGGCTCCTGCTTGAAACCAACAGCTACAGAAAACTGCTGGCCTTGATTCAGGGCCACACAACACTCAAAATTAAGGAAGAAAAGGTTTAAGGAAGTTGGAGGTTTCAGTCTATAATCAGCTGGCTCCAACATAGGGTGGCATGGCAGAGAGGCAACAGTTCAAGGTGGCAGAAGACAGCAAAAGCAGCAAGTGCAAAAGGGGGAAGTACAAGCTTCTTTTTCTCCCTTATATTGTAAGCAGGTTACGGCCCCCACCAGGGTGGGTGTAGCACTCACACAATCTCAATGCCTCCCTCTTGCACAGGATGAGGATGTTTACAAAGTAAGAATCCTGGCTCCCTGCTGAGTCACTTAGTTAAACTTCTAAACTTCTCAAGTTGACACAATGTATCAACCATTGTAATCCATCCCTTGTCAATTTGGCAATCAGACACATTTCTTTAAACCCGTTTCCAGATACAAAGACATCCTTATTCTTAACATTTTACAGTTTGAACATTATAACACAGGTTTAACAATCCTTAAGAACCAATATTAAGCCTATCAATAATATTACATTAGAACAATAACATTCTGTCTCTGGTCCCCCCAAAACTCATGCACATCTGTTTATGCAAAAAGGATTTAGTCCATCTGCAAGAGTTGCTAAAGTCCTAACAGACTCATCATTGATGAAAAGTCTAAGTCCCAAGTCTCTAGATGAAAGGCAAACTCTTAGCTGCAAGCCCTTGCACAAATGCAAAGTTAAACATTTCCAGCATTCAATGGCACAAATAAATATTTTCATTCCAAAAGTTACAAATGGGAATACAAAGGATTGGGACCAAAGCAAGTCCAAAATTTGATAGGGCAAACATTAAGTCCTGTAGTTCCACGTCCAGCAACTGAAGCAATCTGTGGCAAATTATGAGCTGCGAAGGGCCTCCGTGACTCTGCCCCTAAGCTGCTTTTGGTGGTTGTAGCTCCTAAAACTTCTCTCTTAGGCCCACTTTGCTCCCTCTTGCAACTTTCCTTAGATGAGTCACATTCCTGGCTTTTCCAAACTTCTGGTATCTCCACTGCACCTTTGACTTCTCACTCACTGCTTCACACACTGCCCTCTCAGGGACATACTGACCTCCCAGGCCTTCTGAAATAGAGGTGGAAGCCTTCTTATCCCCATAACTCTTGCATCCTGCATGCACCTAAAACCAGTGTCATGGGGATGATGTTGAGGTCTGCTGACAGATGGAGCAGTAGCCAGGCTTTCCTCCCTCTTGGCTGTGGGGGTCGAGTGTCTGTATCATTGGACACTCTGAATCCAATTCAGAGGAACAAATTTTCTATGTTTCTGTCATTCTGAAGCATGGTGCTGCGCAGCTTTCTCCTTAAGTAAAATCTTTCCCTTTTGCAGTTTTGAGGCTGCAAAGTGTGGAGACTTGCTGTTTCTTGTGATGCCCTCAAGGCCATCTTTTCAATCCTCCTGTTCCTTCTCAGCAAAGGAGATCTCTCAGCTCTGTCTTTGTAATCCACAGCTTTACTGGAGCTTCCTTTCTGGCCAAACTCATAACTTTTAAATCACTGTGTTGGGCTCCCAGCTCTTGATTCTCAACATAGATCTGGCTAAAATCTCCCAAGAGTAGCCAGGCCACAGCCTCAACATTTAACTGCCCTGAAATGTCTTCTGACAGATTAATTAGTCCTCTACCCTTAATCTCAATCTCAGGCAAAGTCTCTGGACTTTGTCTGAAAAATGCAGACTGTCTGCCACGCAATAACACACATCATCTAGAGTCCAACCACCGATGCAATCCTTCTTCACAGGAGAAACCTTCTGAGCCTCGTCTTTACCTACTTTTTGGTCTTCTGAGCTCTGACCAGAATCTCCCATACAGAACAGCCCAATGTGTTCCAGCTCTACTCTTTAGATGATATCTGCAAACCTTTCCAATCTCTTCCCACAAGCCATTCCCAAAGGCTTTAGAACCACATGATCAGGTATAGTCACAGCAATGATTCCACTCCTGGTATCAAATTCTGTCTTGGTTACTTTTCTCTCATTGGTGAGACAAAATATCCAACACTCAAAATTAAGGAAGGAAAGGTTTATTTAGCTCACGTTTGTGGAGATTTCAGCCTACAATTAGCTGGCTCCAAGGTAGGGTGGCATGTCTGAGAGGCAACAGTCCAAGGCGGCCGAAGACAGCAAAAACAGCAAGTTCAAAAGGGGGGAGAACAAGCCTCTTTTTCTCCCTTATACTGTAAGCAGTTTACCCCCAATGCCGTGGGTGTAGCACTCAAACAATCTCCGTGCCCTCCTCTTGCACAGGATGAGGATGTTTACAAAGTAAGGACTCTGGCTCCCTGCTGAGTTGCTTAGTTCAACTTCTAAACTTCTAAGGTGGCAAAATACATTGACCATTTCACCATCTCTCCTGCCTGGACCTTGGTCTAGCTTAACAGGCCTTAGCTGTACTTGTGTAAAGGCAATGTCTTCAGTCCTCCCACTTAACAGGGAAGCTTAGTGCAGGCACCTCTTCTGCCTTTTGGCCTCTACTTATTTGTGAGTAGTTATAGATCTTCCTAGGATTTGTCCCGTTCCACTCTGCTGGGATCTGTGCCTAAGGTCCTCTAGTGGGCACATGTTCAGACTCTCCTGGGTGCTGAGTAATGCACATTAGGTATTGCACTGCATATGTGGCCTTAGAGCACTGTCACTAGAATACCCCATTATTTTAGTATCAATTTGTCTACTTCTCATTTCTCTTATGTTTCCTCTCTGCTAGTCCTTTCATTTCCTTTTAGCGATGATGTTGCCATGGATATGTGGTTCTTGGATTCCCAGGCTACTTTGTGAGCTCCCATGAGCTGGCTCTCTCCCATCCTGTCTTCAGTGTTTTAACTTCACCCTGGGAACTTTCCACCTCTTTTATTATGGGTCTCTTCCCTCTCTCCTGGGTCTGACTTCTAGGCCTACCAAGTTTTAGAACTGTATCTTGGACCCAAACTATGTTCTGATTCTCCCAGCATCTACAAGTTGTCCTCAGAATATCCATTTTTATCTGCTTCCCTCGGTCCATTTGTTGTCTTTATTAGTCTTCTCAGTGTCCCCAGCTTGTCTTCAGAATATTGATAGAAAGCAATACAACTTTTCCTACATCACTGGATATACTTTCAGAGTAAGTCCTGGGCATAAACAAGCTTGTGAATGATTTTAAATTGGATCCAATTGTTAGATCCACACTACCTGCTGAGGGTGGTAGTTACTAGGAGGTGCAGCATAGTAAGTTGTGAGGGTGTAAGGGTGTAGGTAAGGGTGTAGCTTGAGCCCCTACTGTGTGCTGGATCCTCCATTCTGGATATTGGTAGGTCTTAGGGTGTAGTTGTAAGCCATGCTGGACTTTTACTGTAGCTTATAACTGGATTGGGCTGGATTTGATTTTGTCCTAGGCTTTTTATCAGCAAGTTTCCTAGATATAATATTCTCATCAAGTACCACTGTACCCAGGGACTACAACAAGTTCTGGTAGTCTTTGTTCAAACCCAGGATCCTTGACCTGATCCTACTTGAAACTTACCTGTAGGAGCATTTCCTGGTCTGTGGCCTATTCTTGGGCCCTCCTGGAACATCTGTTCTCTTACCACAGTAGAAAAGGAGTCAAGGCAGCTTTGTAGCCTTCTTGCTATATGTAATATCTAACAGTTTCTTCAGTGAAGTCTGTGCTTTTGATCTGATGCTTCTTGACCCTTGAGCATTGCAGCTTTGATAGGCAGCTGTGTTTGCCCAGGCACAAAAAATGGGCAAAGACATCTGGGTTATGTGGACATTTTGGTAAGCCTGATGCTCATTATGGAGAACCCTTCCTGGTCCTTGTTGTAGCCCAGGAAGTTTATATTCGTAACTCCATGAGAATTTATTGGAATTCTAGCAAGTCAATTCCAGTCTACCACTTCCAGTGCAACCCATGGTGAGAATAAAGACACTAAGGCATATTTATAGTGATGGGGAGGTGGGGGGTCCTAAGTCCAGCCATGATGATGGCCGTCAGGAGCAAAGGCCTCAACGAAAGGCCAGACCCAGCTTTTATTCGTTTGTGAAGAAGGGAGTGGCTTGAGAATGAGTGACAGAACTGTGGGAAGTAGGTGAGTGCCATGCACTGGGCTAGCTAGGAGGCCTGAAATCACCTCTGCCATATTCAGGAAGAGTAGTCCACATAACACAACTGGGGTAGTATCTAATGTTTTGAGGTCTGTGCTTCAGCTCTGCTGTGTAATCTTTCAAGCCCCAGGAAGTCACATCCTCTATCTCGAGGCTCGATCCCAGCCAACAGCGTGGACCATTGGCTCACACATCCCGCCTCATCCTGGCTCACTCATGGAAACACCAGGGGCAGCGAGGGGGCCGTGTCCGGGGAAACACATCTGCTGTCTTCAAAGACTATCACCAGCATCTCAGCTAGAGTGATATGCATTGCTTAAAGCCAACTGAAGGGATGAGGAAAGGGGCCTAGCCAGCTCTGTACATATCAATACATGGAAACAGGCTTAGGCTCAGCCCAAATAGAGGCAACTGCTCCTCTTTCAAGGAGAGTCTCCTAGGTGGTCCTCCACAGTTCAGGATACCGAAAAAAGGCTTGTTGCCTGATGTGTGAAGTCAACACTATGGTAGTGGTTTTTGCAAAAAGAACTTCATTGGAGGCAGACCAATGTTTAAGTAAGTCTCCTCAATTGGCCAGTAGCAAAGGAACTTAAGGGAGGAGCCCCATCTGATTAGTTGTAATAGAGGGGTGTCTAATGTGTTACTCTGGGCTGTCCTGCAACTGCTTATTGTACCCTTGCTTCTGGTCTACACTAAGAGGTCCTGTTCTCCTTCAGGTTCTGTTTATCAGACATCTAGCTCCAATAGGCTCTCAAGGTCAATTTAGAATAGGTCCTAGGGCTCTGCACCTGCATCCTGAAAAACAACTTGAACAACCTTTAGAAATATGCATGGCCAGATTTCATTCAGTTTTCTTAGAACATTGAGGTACATGGCCAATCTCTTGGCTAAGGATGAAGTCTGGGCTACTCTGAAAGGCCAATGTGATGGTCCTTGATCATCTGCAGTCCTGTGCTGTAGCTGGGGGGTCCCTTATAAATAGACTGGATTCCCTTAGCTGGCTGCTCCTCTTTCACTTCTGATAGCTGTCTATGATGGTGACAAGTGGACAGCTTTGGAGGGCAGCCAGGGCCTCTCCATCTACACGTAGGAGGACTGGAAGTTTACCAGGACTTCCCGTTGGAGTCCCTGGAGCCAGTTGCTGTCATGGAGGTCTCAGACAGAGAAGTTTAAGACTGAGTGCATTTAAGGATCCTTTCAAAATGAGCTCAGAAAAGAAAAAAAAGTTCAGACATGGTGGCACATGTCTGTAACCTCAGCACTTGGGAGACTGAGGCAGGAGGATCTTTGGGAGTTCAAGACCAGCCTGAGCTACATAGTGAGACCCTCTCTCAAACAAAACAAAACAAAACAAAACAAAACAAACAAATCAAAATGAGCTCAATAGTGTTGTAATACAAAACTGTGAAAACCAGGGGCTGGGTGTTTTTTTCTGCCAAAACAAAGATCTCTTAGACCATTAATCTGTTCTTTAGAAATTATAAAAGATTCTCTAAAATTTGCTTTTAATTGACACAAAATATCATATTATACCCCTAAGTGTATGAATTGTCATGTGTATATATTGTAAAGTCAAATCAGGATATTTAGCATATCATCGCTTCACACACTTAACAATTCTTGGTATATCCATTGGTTTGTCTACTTTTTAGGCCAGCACTATTCTTTATGGTGAGAATGTTCAAACTCCTCTGCTAGGCTTTTGGGTTTTTTTTGAAATATTTAATGTCACCGTACTGTGTAGTACGACAGCAGCATTTTCTCTCCCTATCTAACTTTGTACCTCTGACCAATCTCTCCTCACCGACTTCTTGCTACTGTCCCCAGCCTCTGAACACCATTCTGAGACCAGCTCCTTTAGATTCCACAGAAGTATGACCATGCGGTATTTCTTCCTGTACCTTAACACTTAATGTTCTCCAAGTTCATCTCTGTCTTCACAAATGACAGGATTTCATTAGTTATGGCTGAGCAGTCTTCCACTATGTATACTACATTTTCTTTATCTAGTCATCCAGTGATGGACACTTAGGTTGATTCCATATCTTGGCCATTGTGGCCAGTACTGCAATGCACATGGAAGAGCATATAACTGATGCAATGATTTGATTTCTTGTTGCTGCGTACCTAGTAGTGGGATTGCTGGATGGTATGGCAGTTCTGTTAACTTTGAGAAGGCTCTGTACTATTTTTCCATAATGGCTGTTTCTTCCAACAGTATATTAAAGTTCCCCTTTCTTTACAGTCATACCACCTGTAATTTTCTAAAATGTCTTTAAATACTCATTCTAGCTGGTAAGTTTATTTCAATGTGGCTTTGATTTGCATTGCCTGGATTAACAGCATTGAGTCTTTTTTATCTGTTGGCTACGTGGCATGTCTTTTGAGAAATGTTTACTTAGGTCTTTTGCACATTTTCAATTGGGTTATTTTCTTATCAAATTGAGTTTCTTATATAGTAGAGATGTTAAGCACTTGTCAAGTGCATCTCTTTAGATGCTTTCTCCTATTCTACAGGTTTTCTTCTGTTTCCTTGGCCATGTGGAAATTTCTTGGTCTGATGTGATTGTATTTGTTTATATTTTGCTTTCTTTCTCCAAAAAAAATCCTTGCCAATTCTAGTGTCCCAGTTTTTCCCCTGTCTTCTACAGGTTGACCACCCCTAACCCAAAAACCCCAAACGTCCAAACCCATAACTTCAATTGCTGACATGGTGCCACAGGTGGAAAAATTCTGTGTTTGACCTCACATGACACTCACCTCATGTGACAACTCACAGGCAAAAATTGGCACACTAAAAACGGCATAAAATTACCTTCAGGCTATGTGTATAAAGTATATCTGAAACAAGAATTTCATGGTTAGACAGATCCTATCCCCTCAGATGTCTCATTGTATACGCAAGTATTCTAAAATCTGACATGTAAAACATTTCCTGTCCCAAGCCTTTTGGATAAGGGATACTTTACCTGCAATAGTTTTGTTGTTGAACTTTCAGTTCTTACACTTAAGTCTTCTGATATTTCTGGCATATGATGAAAGCCAAAGGGCTAGCCTCACTTTTCTGTAAGTGGATGTCCAGTTTTCCTAGTACTCTTTATTGAATAGACTGTCTGTTTTTCAACCAACTATATACACAGGCAAGTCTCTCTCTCTCTCTCTCTCTCTCTCTCTCTCTCTCTCTCTCTCTCTCTCTCTCTCTCTCTCTGTCTCTCTCTCTCTGGAGACTGGGTCTTGCTGTGTTAGTTCAGGCTAGTCTTGAGCTCACTATGTAGCCTAAGCTGGCCTTGAACTTGCCCCAGCCTCCCTAGTGCCCAGATTGAGTGCCTGGCTACACAGACAAGTCTTTAAAGGGGATGAAAGGAGCTTCAGTAAAAGGCTGCCAATGATTAAGAAAAGGGGGATCAGGCTGTTCTAAGAACAGATAAAGCAGTAAGCTGGGATGGGCTCTTGTTCAGCAATTTTCCATTGGCTGAGGCTTGATTTCAAAAGATGTTTCTTCTTGTGTGAGAATTAGACCACCAGGTGATCATGCTCATCTTACCCTGAGAATTGCTGAGTTACTCTTGAAGCTGTTGCCATCCTCCTGTGCAAGTATTCTGGCCTTGTGGTTTGGTTCAAACCTTATGTTTGGACTGAAAGGACTTTAGGTGATCTAATTCTTACAGCTGCAGAGAACAAGTCATCTTCCTCCTCCAGGTTTCTTTCTCAGGGAAGACTATCTAACATTGTATCTCTAAGAAATTCTCTGATCAGGGTCAAGGCATGCCTTCTCTTCTAGGGAAATCAGTGGTCCCATTCCTGAATGGCAACAGTTTTGTTTCCTGGCTTCTTGAGTGTTGGGCATCCTCCCTAGGGATGTTCTGTCACCTGAGGGTCACAGTAACATCCCTAGGGATGTCCTATCACCTGAGAGTCTACACTAGAGCCACCTGAGCCCCCAGAGCAGAGGAGAGGGTGCCTGGTTATGAATCTCAGATCTCTTCTCCATCGTGTTTTTGGGACCTTTGAAAGTTGGCTATAAGTGTATGGGTCTCTTCTGTATTGTATTCTATTGGTCTGCCTGTTTTTTAAGCCAGTACCATGAATTTTGAGTTACAATCTTTATAGCGTATTTTGAGGTCAAGTATTATGCTTTCAGCTTTGTACTTTTTGTTCAAAATTGTTTTGGCCATTCAGTCTTTTGTTGTTCCATGCAATTCTTAAGATTTGTATTCCTGTGAGAAATGTCATTGGTGTCTTGATAAAGATTGAATTGAATCTGAAGATCACTTTGGGCAGTATAGACATTTTAACAATATCCTTATCCATGAACATAGAATCTCTTTCTATTTGTGGCTTTCAACTTCAATGCTGTATAGACCCTTTCTAGTTTGTTCTTAAGTTTTTACTGTAGATCTTTCATTTTCTTGGAATTTATTCCTAAGTGTTTTGTAGTTAATATGAATGAGATCCTTTCATATAGTATATAGAAATACTACTGACTTTTTATGTTAACTTAGTACCCTGAAGCTTTACTGAATTCTAAATTTTTTCCCCAGTGGCTTGTTTAGAGTTTTCTATATATGGCATCATGACATTGGCAAATAGGGACACTTCCTTCCTTTCCATTGTAGATGTGTTTTATTTTTCTCTCTGGCCTACCTGGCCTGGCTAGGACTTCTCATACTACATGAAACAGAAGTGAGGAAAGTGAGCAGCCTTGTATTTTTCCAGGTCTTAATGAAACACTTCCCATTTTTTTCCTGTTTAGTCTGATGACAACTTTGGGTTTGTCACATGTAGACCTTTATTCTACTAAGTAGACCTTTACTCTACTAGGGTTATTTCCTCTATCTCTAATTTGTGTTTTTATCATAAATGCCAAACTTTGTCAAAGCTCTGAATCTTTTGAGATGATCATATGGTTTTTGTCCTTTATTCTGTTAATGAGAGATATCACACTTACTGATCCAAGTGCTTTGAGTCATCCTTCTGTCATTGACATGAGTCCCACTTGATTAGGAGGAATGATCTTTCATGTGCTATTTAGAGTGTTGATGGTATGGCTTTGTTTCCAGGTATCAGAGTTTTCAGGAAGTTGGGGGTTTGTGGAGAGGGGCTAGCTGAGCTTTCCATGGGGAAGAGCGGAGCCCAGTACCTCTTACTCCGCCATCTCACTAACATCAAACCCTAGGTCCTTACTGTTCCTTACAGAGCCCCCAGCTGTCTCAAAGTCCTTGTGACATCTCCTCAGGTTGATCCTAAGAGCTCTGGTCCTCACTGTGGACACAGCTTTCAGGTATCTTTGGGTTGGTCATGTGGAGGATGCATGTCTTGTCCTCATGGTGGGTGTGGCCTAGATATCTGTAAGTGGAAGGCCCAGAGCAGTTTTGAGATGAGAGGCTTGGGCTTGAAGCCCATGCTGGGGGCCCCTTCCTCTCACCCAGTAGTCTGTGGAGTGATGCAATGAATCATGCTAGGATCTGTAATCTATCCTGGTCTAAGGCCATATGTGAAACCAGGCCTAAGTCTTTCCAAGACCAGACAGGATTGTCTTCTCACTCCTGTGCTGGGACCTCACTTTACAGTTGCTGTAGTGAGCAGTTCTGGATGTCCTTTCTGTTCACGGTCTGCTCTTTGTCCTTGCCCATGTTGTCTGAAAGTTGTATATAGAGGATTCTTTCCAGGTCTACTAAGACATGTTCACTCTCCTACCTGGACCCTCCACCCCTGGATTCCTAGAGAAAAGAGCCCTGGCAGCTATGGCTAGCAGTGGCAAGAAAGTTGGATCTAGGTCACACTTAATTACTCATAGAATAGGTTTCTGGCATCTGGTCTGCCAAAAATGAAGTTCAGGTGGCTTTGTCATCTTTCTATACCAGTAGTCTAGTCATTGCTCTTTCTGGGAGCTACAAGCATAGTAAGAGCTTTTCCTTTCTTTTTTTTTTTTTTTTTCCGGGACCGGGGATCGAACTCAGGGCCCTAGTGCTCAGCGGCAAGCACTTAGCCCACTGAGCTGTACCTCCAGCCCTGAGCTTTTCCTTTCTGTTATGGTTCTCCTTACTGGATGAGCATATCAGGAGCTTCCTGCCTTTGGGGTAATTTCCTTCTTGCATGCTTGAATTGCTGCCACAATGTGCCATAAGCTAGGTGACTCTCACAGGTTTGTCCCTGAGGTCTAGAAGACAGAAGCATGAGATCAGGTTGTACACAGGGTTGTTGGGCTGTGAGGGAGAATCTACCTTATTCTTGCCTAGATTTGGGTGCTCCACTGGCCTTCTGACCTTCCTTAGCTGTAGAAGCATCACCTCATCCATCTCCACCTCCACATGGCATTCTCCATGTGTCTGTGTTCAAGTGTTTCCTCTTGAGGACATGAGTCACATTATATCAGTCTAATGACCTCATTTCAACTCTATTACCTCATAAAGACCTTCAAATAAAGTCATATTGTCAGGTACAATTGGTTAAGACAAAAATAAGGTTTTTACGGGGATGATTTATGACACAACAATGTCCTTCAATTTAAAGCCCAAAGGACTGCTAAGTCTAACTCTAACCCAGAATTGAGTCCTAGGTAAAGCAATATCTGCTAGGTTACTGCTCATCTAGGGACTGCCACACTAAGGCTCTGTTGACTAGCCAGTCTCAGCTTAACTCTGGTCTGTGGTTATTCTGTAACCTATCATCTGACCCAGGAAAGTCAAGCCATACAACCCAGAAAATGGCGTGTGCTATACCCAAGGCATTCATGGCAGAGAGCTGAGGGTCTGCTTGGCTGCAGAGCCCTGGTGGTCTGAGCCTGGCTCAGACCTTCTTATAGACAGTGGCCCAAACCTCTTGACTAGGCTGTCAGGATGGAGTCTGGATTTGCATTTGGAAGATCCTAAGTAGACTAAGCCACAGTGGCTGACATGTGCCAGGATTCCCAGACAGAACAGAGAATTTCTCTAGGTGCTACCTAGAGCTAAACTGTTTTCCTACAGTTGACACTTCTCAAAACTGAAGCAAGGCTACAGGACACTAGGAAGGAGGGCAGTATTAGGATTCTGGGAGGTTAAGTTACTTCTGCTTGGATCAAGAAATTCTGGGATCTTCCCTGAGTTACCTTTCCAAAAGACTAGGTAGGAAAAAAGCAGGAGTCTGGCTTCTTTCAGGTGAGCCAGCCATTCATGGATCGCAGGGGGATCTAAGGTTGCTGCCCTCCCCTACTTGGGGACACCTTCACAACTACATAAATAGATACAGCCAGTTCTATTCACCCTCCTTAACCTTGGGAGCTGGTTCTTAGTCAACCTTATTGAGGGTAACTCTGGGACAAGGAGTGTGACAAAGGGATGACCTTCTTTAACCCAGCTTGAGCAATGGCATTTTGGGGCATCTGTTCCACCTCCCTGACCATCTAAATCAGGAAGGCTTGTTTCAGAAGACTCGTGTACAGACTTAGTTGGAGTTCAGAGCTTCTAAGCACTGCCTGGATGGCTAAGAGCATAAAATTGAATTTATGTTGCATTGTGCACCTGGGTTGGTGGCTCATGGTGGCCAGTTTTGTATCTAACTAGAAGCATCACATGGTTTTAAATATCTCCCTATGCTCTGAGTCATTGCTTTCTCTCTCCTTTTGTCCTAGAAGCTCCCTGTGGACCTGCTTTGTGGCATGCTGACCTTGTCTCATTCTTGGAAGCCGTAACTTCTGAGCAGGTCTCAATTTTGTCTCTCCTGATTCTGGGGTCCATCCCACGCTCTTGTCCTTAGACATCCAAACCTGTGGGCAGCACATATACTTCTGTGTGTTCTCTACCATCTTCATCTAAATGGCCCCAGATAGGCTGATGTTTCCTTCAAAAAGTGTTTATTTACTGGTGCACATTCATTTTTCAAAACACTGGGTTTCATTGTGGCATTCTCATACATGTATAGAACACCTTTATCCTGTTCATGTCCTTTTTCCTTCCTTTATACCAACTCCTCTTCCTTTCCCAGTATTCCTTTCCTCTTGACTGTCTCCCTTTTATTTATTTATTTATTTATTTGGTTCCTGGAATCAATCTCAGGACCACATGCTTGTCAGGGAAGTGCTGTGCTGCTGAGCACATATCTTTTAATGATTTAGTCTATTAAGGAACACATGCCATCACTGTCTTTGAGTCTGACTTATTTTGTTTAACATGATCTCCAGTTCCACCCATTTTCCTGAAATGACTTTCAATCTTCATGGCTGTACAATATTCCATTGTATATGTACATATGCCACATTTTCTTTATTCATATAACAGGCATCTAGGCTGACTCCATACCTTGGCTATTATGAGCTGTCCTGCAATAAACAAGTGTGTGGCTATCCCTGTGTGTGGCTGACTTTAATTACCTTGGGTATATACATACCAAAGGGTAGCATCGTTGGGTCACATGGCAGTTCTATCTTTACTTTTTAGAGGAACCACCATATTGATTTCTATAGTGGCTGTTCTAATTTGCCTTCCCACCGATAGTGTAGAAAGATTCTTTTCCCAGAATCTACAGTTGTTTGTGTTCTTGTTAACCATTCTAACTAGGATGGAGGTGGAATCTCAGTGTAGTTTTGATTTGCATTTCCATAATGGACAAAGATGTTGCATGTTTTTTCCACACACCTCTTGTCCATTTATATTTCTATAGAGGTGTCTGTTCAGTTCAGTTCATTTGCCCATTTTTGACTGTATTACTTTTGAGTCACTTTTTTTTTTTTGTTCTTTATATATTCTGGATAGTAGTCCCCTGGAAGAGTAACTGGCAAAGATTTGCTCCCATTCTGTAGACTATCTTTATTCTGTTGTTTTCTTTGTTGTGCAGAAGCATTTTAACGTGAGGAATCCTGTCTGTCAATTCTTTCTGTTTCCTAAACTGTTGGAGTTCTATTCAGGAAGTTGTTGCCTATACCTGCATCTTGAAATGTTTCTCCTATGATTTCTTTCTAGAAGTTTCAAAGTGTCATGTCTTATATTGAGGTATTTGATCCATTTTAAGTTGATTTTTGTATAGTATAAGAGATGGGGATCTATTTTCAAACTTCTCCGTGTAGATAACCAGTTTACCTGGCATGATATGTTAAGGAGGAATATATGTTTTTGGCTCCTTTGTAAAGAATCACATGGCTGTAGCTGTGGAGGTTATTTCTGTGCCCTTTATTCTATTCCATTGGTCTAAGCACTTGTTTTTATGCCAGTACAATGCCGTTTTAATTATTATGGCTCTGTAGTGTAATTTGAAATGAGGTATTGTGATGCCTCCAGCCTTGTTCTTTTTGTTCAGTATTGCTTTGGCTCTTTGGGGTATTTTTTAATTCCTTCTGAATTTTAGGATTGTTTTTTCTAATTGTGGAAAGAATGCCATTGGTATTTGGCTGGATTGCATTGAATCTGCAGACTGTTTTGGTAGTGTTGCCAATCAGTTGAGAGTTCTTTTGCCTATTCAGATGGAAATCATAAATTGGCAGAGTATGTTTGCTAGTAGCCTTGATGCTACCAATTGACTCCAGTTAATGGTTTGCCATTGCCAGCTGCCATTGTTCAGTGCTGAGTTGTGCAAGATGCCATCAGTCAACTCTGCTGGGTTCTGGTTTCTGCCACTGCCAGCCATCACTAATCAACACTGGCTTGTGCCAGACATCAGGAGACTCTACCGGGTGCTTATCCCTGGAGATCTTTAGGGCTAACAGCCCCTAGTGTTTGTTGCTTTTTCTTTTAAAGTAGCTATTCTGTCCACACCATACAGGATAAGAGTCCTCAGTAGATATATATGACTTTTGTAGCCCATAGTATCTGAGAAATAAATCATATGCAGGGCAAGTCTTTAACCAGACCTGTGTGCTAGCACAGGGTGGGTCTTCCTAGACTAATGTGAGAAATGTGAAAGGAGTGCTGCATTTATAACACATGCAGGCCTGTTATTAGTCCAAGTGTAGGCCCATGATTGGTTCAAATTTGGACTTCCTTATTGGTATAAGTGCAGGCCTGTGATTGGTTCAAGTGGGTGTGGGGCTCCAGGACAGCCACAGCTGTCATGGCAGCTATTCAGTGAGAGGACAGAGTGACACAAACTGACAGCTGTCAAATGACTCTGAAAAATGGGGCTGAAAATTAGGAAATCTTCCAAAGGGTTAGCAGTGTTCTTTGCAGTTCACTAAGGCGTGGGGAGACTGGAGTGTTAATAATGGGTACATATCCCTCTCTCCCTGATCTTAGCCATATTGGGATGGTTCCCTGCCCCCACTTCAAGAGGTGGGAGTCCCACCTGGAGTAGGGTGGGGGTGGGGGAGGGCGCCATGGCTGATAGCAGAACTGTCTGGAGAACACCAAGGCAAGAAGCGAGTTGGCCCAGTTCATTCTGCATGGGAGTGGGGTAGAGGGGAGAGGCAGCCACTGGCCAAATTGCTTTCCCCTCTGGCTGGCAAGGACAAAGAGAAGAGTCAGGAGTGTCTCATTTGTATCAGTGTGACCATTTTAATAACATTCTGCTGACCCACGAACATGGGAGTTCTTTCCCCCTTGTACTGTCTTCTTTAATTCCTTTCTTCAGTGCTCTCTAATTTTTGCTGTAGTGATATCTCACCTCAGCTAGTTCATTATTGGCATAAAGAAAAGGTATCTTTCATGTTGACTTTGGCATCCTGGTAGCTTGTTGAATTTAACAGGTTTAGAAGACTTTTGGCAGAGTCTTTAGGATCTGTCATAGGATCATATCATCTAAAAATATGAGTAATTTGAGTTCTGTTTCTATCCCTGTTCTTTCTCTTGATTAATCACGCTAGTTAGGATTTCAAGGACTATACTGAATAGGGGTGGTGACAGTAGATATTCTTATTTCCAATTTTAGAGGCTGTCATGGCAGCCTTCAGTGTCCTCCCACTGAGTATGATGTTGGCTATGGGTTTGTTGTACAGTGCCCTTATCACGTGGAGGGACGATCGGTTAAGATACAGGAAATTCAACTTGTTAGTGTGTAAGACTTGCTTTGTGTGCTGTAGTCTGATCTGCCTGGGGAGAGTCCCATGAGCTGCTGAGGCTGCGGTTCTTGGTGTCTTCACCTTGGCCACCTATCCTAGACTTGCACTTGACTGCCAAGCACAAAGCCTTGTCTCTGCTTAGCTCTGCTTAGCTCACATCCACTGTAGTTTTCTTCTTCATCGGGTTGGCATGTTCCACAGCTGTCCTCTTCCTGACCATGTGCTCTGTACTCTCGGGATCTAGCACTTTGTGAAATCCTTTATCGGTTTATCCTCGAGCCCTGCTGTTTACAGTTGCTCCTGGTTCCTTCTCTGACTATAACTGACTTTTTTCCAGAACTAGATGTATCAGTTTCTCAACCCAGCTCATAACTACTGAGGAATCATGGCTTTCACTTGTATTACTAAAATGCAGGGAGCCTAAGGAACAGGCCAGCTGAGGAAAGTACCGTCTTGCTATCTCTTCCCTCTGATACCTAAAACCTCAGGCTGATGTCAGTGAGAATGAGCCCAGTTCTGAAGTTGAGATCTGTTGACCTAATAGGATTAACTTAGTAGTAGGGCATGTGACAGTGACAGACTCCTTCCTGCCTTCCAGACCTGTTGTACACTGGCTGGAAAGCGGAGCTCCAGGGGCCCTGTCGAACCTCCAAGACAGCGTGTCAGCCTGGAAAGGGTAAGTCATTTGGTTGCACTTGTATGGCCTCTGGGACACTCCTAGGCTTGAGATCCTAGTATCTTGGGGCACCTAACTTTCATGGGAAAGGTTTCTAGCATCTCTGGAACTATAGAAACAAGGACATTTCTGAATGTGGGACCATATCAGAAAGGTATCATACCTAGTTATGGGTGTCTTCTAGATCTTTGGTCTTATAGATTGTTCCCTGTTCTTGAGGTAAGACACACAATTCAACTAGATATAGGTCTTATGGTGGTCAGCGGTGTGATTGTCCCTGGAGGGGGGACAAGGGCTACAGGACACCGCTTCTTCCTCTGGGCTGCTATTTTCCTTCTGTTAGGTGCTTGGCTGTGTCTTCCCTGGAGACACCCTGTGCAATGGGTCCACTGAGGCCACTTCTGTCTTGGTTTTCTCAAATTCTGTCTCAAGACCTCTGGGGCCATCAGGCTGGTTTAGAACTGTTCTGTCTTAGTGCTGCCCCTTATAACTGACCTGTTACCTTCTTGGTTAGGTTGGTGTGACTCTCCTTGGTCCAACCTGGCAGGGGATCCCTAACTATGTCAAGTTAGAGTTTCTTTATGCTCCCTGGCTAAGTCCCTTGGGCTGGTGGGTCCTTACCCTGAGTCTGTTCTCCTAGCATTGTCAACTTTGCCTTCTAGGCAAAGTAAGTACTAGGAGACTCTCATTCCTCTGTCTTTTTTCCAGTCATATGGAACTTTCCTTCCATGAGTCCTTATGATGTCATCCAAGGATCTTTTCCTAGTGACAGTGATCACTATCCCAAGAATAGCAGATGATTCGATCCCCAGTACCGCAAAAAAAAAAAAAAAAAAAAGAATAGCAGATGACTCTTCCTATACTGGAGATGTCTTTACCATATGACAAACATGGATATTTCAAGAATTCACTGGCTCTCACAGGCTTTTCAATAATGAACATGCACTGTTATAATGAAAGGAAAATGACGCAACCACTTTCCTATGGAACGCACTACTCCACATCTGCTCTAGTTCATACGTGTAATGCCTTGAACTGTTGGCATAGTGCTGTGGTAGGCTGCTTGCACGTATGTGCTAACCATGTGCATTTCTCCAGAGTTGCCAGGTGCCATATCAATCAGTGATCCTGGTTTTGGCCTCCATGATGGGATCAATATGCTTGTAGAAATTTTCCTGTCTCTGTCTTACCTGCTTTAATGTCTCTGACCGGAAGGAAGGCCAGGAAGATGCCCACAGGCCTCCCTCCTGACTGATTTGTGGGAGTCAGCTGTTAGGTGCCAAAGAGCTTCTCTCCAGATGTTTTCATAACCTCTCTCCCTTTGCTGCTGGGCTTTACTTTTCCTCTTCTGCAGGGTGAGTGTCTGCAGCTAGTGGCTGTAAGACAGAACGTGGGTATCCTTGCTGCTTGTGCCCTGGTTCCTCCCTTCTGCTTACCATCTGGCCTCCTGCAGGGCTGCCTTTCTTAGTGGAAGGCCTGTTTTTACTGCGCTACCTGAGGTCTCAGTTGCCTGCGGCTGAGACCAAAGGTGGTGGCCACAGCCGTTCATGTTAAGATTATCAGCAGCCATATTCTTGTTCTATGCTCACCTGAACCTGGGCCCCAGCTTTTCCCAGGAAAGTCCTGCTAAGGCCCCCCTCTGTTAGGCCTTTGAACATGGGAGGAAAGTGCTGCTAAGGCCCCCCTCTGTTAGACTTTCAAACATGGGATCTCCCGTACTCTTTTACTTGGGGCCCACTTCACTTAAATTATTCTCCACATATAAACAATGGGCCCCAAGCCTTTGATAGAAAGGGCTGCTGCATATGGCGCTGGGATTTGCTACTTCTGGCTGACAGGGATGACGCAAACTTTCTACTTGCTGCCTCTGTCACCTCCTGTCTCCAGTGTCTGCACATTCCTCTGTAATACAAGCTTGTCCCCAGGCCTTGACTTCCTCTGAAGTTACCTTGCAGGTCTGTCAGGGCCCCTAGAAGGTAGTGGCCTGGAGGTCAGTTGTTTTTCCCTGATGTCTTTTGACTTTGATAACGATTTCTTTAAGCTGACATTTGGCTTAGTTTCCTAGCTTTGTGGAACTAAGGACTTGTATCTATGGCTTCTCTGCCTCAGGGTGGCATTTGGGCTGCCTAGTAGCAGACCCCAAGAGGCCTCTGACCTGACAGGTTATCTGCACAGATAAGCAGGGCCTCTCAGGCTGCATGGGAGGCAAAAGACTCAGACTTGAAAATGAAAGCTACTGAGTCACAGTGCACAGTCACTTGTCATAGAGGCGTTGATCTTCCAGTGGCTGAGTCAGATCCAGGATGCTTTACCACAGATCCGGCCTCACAGTGTCTGAGGTAATGGCACCATGGAGATCTTGGATGGAGTCTGGATCAGGCTACACCTGCAAAGAAAAGATAAGACCAGGACTATGCTTTGGTCCCTTTGCACAGGGCATAAAAGCTGCTGTGGTGGGAACTGGCTTTGACCCCTACAGGGCACAAATGCTGACCCAGGAAACAAGAATTCATTGTATCAAGTGAGTCGGTGGGGACTTGAGCTCCTATGACAAAGCAAGACTCATGGCTGAGAACCAGGGTTTTGGGCTTTATCATGTTTACAGGGACCCAGCATACAGGTGGGTACAGAGTCCCCCTCTTGATCTGGGGCAGCCTTAGTCCTGAACTGTAGGATTCCTATTTCTAGATACCTTCTCTAAGCTTTGGTATTAGGTCTATTGTTTGGCTGGCTGAGTTCACCTCTGAGCCAGCATGGGAGTGAGTGTGCTGAGCCAGCATGTGGGGCTCAATCTAGAGGGACAGAGACTTTGGCTTCAAGAAACCCTTAACATATAGGTCAAGATGGAGATCTCTCTATCCTAGCAGTGCTACTTTGTATTTATGTGGCAGTATGAGTGGCAGTATGTGGCTGCCCTGGAATGTGGCACAGTACCTTGAAGCCAGGTAAATTTTTCTACAGATGTCTCATCTTTCAGATGGATTTGGTTGCTGCATCTTAGTATCCTTCTATCCTTTATATCTTGAAGCCTAGAATTTGCATCTGAATGCTTCACATATTATAGCTGAAAGGCTTGAGCTTGTATCTGTCAAGCTGATGTTAATATTCCATGTTGCATCCTATGAGGAGATACCATTAGTGATGCTACTGTAACCCAGTAGAAATAGTAACAGTCTGATTCCTCTTTCTATATCATGTGATCAGGAAGAAATTCTATGTGTCACTTTGGTCTTAGCTAGCAAATGGAGGTAGAATAATAGCTACATCTTTTTCTACGGATTGACAATCCTTGCCTAGATCTGGGTCACTTTCTCGCCACTCCTGAATGAGCAGGAGCCATTCCATGTGATGACCCCCTTGTTCTGCCAGGGAGTTTGTACAGGTCACCTTCTGTCAGAGGCCTGGGGGTGAGACCCTAGTTGATACAATATTTTCTCTATTAAAGAACTCTTTAGTGGTTCCTACATTCATGATCTCACTGAGATTCCTATGGATACTAGCCTAGGGAAGACAGCTGCTTTGAAATGAAGGAGTGCTTACAGCTCACTGTGTGGTCCACACCCTCTAAATGTGTGGGAAGTCCACAGTGCTGCACTGCTTGAGCAATAGACATGGCAGGAACTGGGAGAAAGATTTATCTCCCAGATGAATGAGTATGCGTGGCTACTGCAGACTTAGGAGATGTCCACCCTGACTTGAGCAAGGCCAACCCTTAAAGGTCTTTTCCTGGGATCCTCTTCAGATCTGCTGTGGCTTGGGCCAGGCTGGACTCTGCCTAGAACTGGGGTGGGGGGCTCTCAGGACTGATTCTTGGGAGTGATAACCTCTGTGACAGGTGGAAGTTACCAGGCATATGAGGACATTTTTGCCTCAGTGGCTCATCTCTCTCTTAAGAGGTTGTTGCAGCAGGTGATGGCAGCTGGGGGCTGTGGCTATGGCAGCCTGGGTCCTGGCCTGCTCAGTGCTGGATATGGAGATTTGTCTTCACAGCCATCCTTCCTGGTCTTTGTCAGATGTCTTCCTTCCTGGCAACCATGGAAACCACACCAGTAGTGGCTATGGCCTGCAGCATCAGGGTTCTCTGCCTTGCTTGTGTGTGGTCCTCTAGCTAATCTAAATGCTGGGACTGGCCTGTCCTGAGAGAGATCCATTCTGACCTGGGGCAGGCTGCTGGCATCATCTCTTTTCCAAGCTCAGAGCCTTACTTCTCTCACCTGAGAGCAGTGTCTGTACCGTTCCTCACCATCTAGGGGACGAGGCAGCTGAGTCTGTCTAGGTCAGACTTGGTCTCTGCTTCCTTCTAGCACTGTGGGCCCTGTTCTGGGTGGCAGGAGTGTATGTGATTAGAACTTGTCTCATGGCTGTTTCTTGGCTGGGTATGACTCAATCGCCCAAGTGTTTTTATATTCCTGACTTCTCAAATCGTCTTAAGAACTGGTAGCCACGGAGATTACTCTAGATTTTTTGTCTAGAAAGACCTGGGGTATCTGTCAGATGCTAGCTATGTGTTATAGATAATGCAACCTAGAAAGGTAGATTTTCAACTTGAGGGAAACTTCCTGAGGGACTCCCTGCTGTAATAACTGCCTAGAGATAGCAGATACTGGCTCTGCCAAAGCTGGGAGTATAAAGAGAGTAATACTTGTCTTCAGACAGCTCAGTATAATGAGTGACCAATTTCAGATGGCGAATGGCAGTCTTGGGCTATGACAGAGGCACATGGCAAGGCCTAAGATTTGCTCGAGAGGCTTCCTGGGGCAACTCTGCCTCAGAACTGAGACTCAGAGTTGCCTGACTGCCCAAGGATGAGCATCTCCCAGGTGGGTGGTGGGAATGGCAAGGCCCACGCTGCTTACCCCAAGTGGTGGTAGCTTAGTGCAGCTAAGGTACCCACGGGGAATCAAGGTCACACATTTCTTGTTGAAAGTATGTTGTATCTGGCAGTGGGCACTCAGATGAGGTGTGTGGTTTAGATCCCCTCTCCTTGGCCTCTCTGCTTCCCTCTATCCTCTCTCACAAGCATCTACTGAAATTGCTGGAGACCAGCAGGGTGGACTGCAGGTTCTCAGCTGCTTCAAGCTCTCTGGTCCTGGGATCATGCCTCCAGTTTCCTTCCCGTGTTCTGGTATCTCTACCCCAGGGTACACCCCAGCTCCCTACCACCCCAAGGCACGCCTCCAGCGACCCTTTTGTTCTTCTCTTCCACACGCCTTCTCTTTGGTAGCTCCAAGGGCCTGGCATCCCTCTCTTTATGGCCTGGTGTCTGAGCTCCTGACATCACCCTTCCTGTTGCCTCTCCAGCCTGTTTTGGTCTGGCTGCTGCCTCTTAGGCTGCTCTGGTCTTAGCCATGATGGTTCCCTTGCTAGCAGTACCTGTTCTGTGGTGTCCTGGAGCTCAGGAATCCTCTTTGAGGAACGTAGTTTGGTTTCATGGGCCTCTGGTCATGTTCAGGTGAGATATCCTGGGATCACATGGGAACTGACCTCTTTATCAATGTCTGAGACTCCCTACACTTGCAGAAAAAGAAAGTAGTGTCTAGTGACATCCAGTTAGGTGGTCCCTATCCCCTGACAGAGGGAACCCAGGGGCTGCTAAGCATGGATCTCTATCCAGATAGAAGCTGATTTGCCTACATCCTTCCAGGCTGGTGTCCCCAGGACGAGGGTGGTGGGCCTGTATAGCTCCGGTAAATCTGAGGTCTTACTTATAATTCTGTCCTCAGATGCCAAAATAACAGGAACAGAGGGTATCAGCTGAGTGTGGTGATAAGCACAAGGATTGGAGCGGCAAGGGACCTAGATCTTGGGGGATCTGACTGGCTGGATCTGGGCAGCATTTCTGAAGATGGAGGACATTGGGAAGGGGAAAGAAGAGATGAGGCCAGTGGTACCAGATGGTTGGTACTATAAGTTCTAAGGTCTCTCTCTGGCTCTGAGTTTTGGCCTGGAAAGAAACAGAATGCAGAACAGCTCATGAACCCTGGCTCTGAAACACTGTCCTTGGCAACAATTGTACTTCTAAGCACTATGGTAAAATAGGCTTCTAGGATTAGAGCCTCAGCTGAATAGAAATTTCAAGCTACCTCTCCCGGCCACTGTGGACTCTCCACCACCTCATGGGACTAGCCTGTGTCATGAAATCCTGGAAGTGGGCGTGGGGTAAGTCCTTTTACTTAGCTTGGACAACTTTCATCTAAAAATGCCTTCTGCTGTGACTTCTCCCTTCAGCTTGAGCCAGTGTCAGGGGTGACACCTGAGATTCATACCTTCTCTTCTGCCTCAGCTTGAGGTAGAAATGGAAAGTATGTGGGAGACTGATGGCTGGAACAAGGAAAAACGATCTGCGTACCATAGCTGGGCCGAGTTAAAGACCAGGATACTGGAGGGCTGTCCTGTCCCTGACTCCAAAGCCAAGAACCAATCATGAGGTGGACTGATCTAGCCTTGTACACTGGCAGCTAGGAGAGACTACTAAGACTTCTCTAGAAGCTTTGTCAAAGGTGCTTTGAGACAACAGTATTTATCTCTATTTGAGCCAGAACTTGGGGTGAGGACTGAGCTGGACTGAAGCCTGAGACTACTGGGGTTCAATGGAGGCCCCTGTTCCATGAGCAGATCCCAGGGGGCCACACAGGGTGACTTTAACCAGCGGTCGCCCTGGTGGCCAGCAGAGATAGTGAGCTCAGGTGCTTTCTCTGGCAGGGGTCACGGGTGGCTGTGTTGGAATAAGAGTTACTTCACGTCAGAACGTGGAGTATGACGTGAGTGGTAGATTCCACTGCAGCTCCGCTGTTGAGCAGCTGGAAGATCTCAGCTGGTGTGGGGCTGATGCGGGAGAACTCAAGTGTCTGTCCTGCTCACCTCTTCCCCAGAGCATCAGCCTGCCTGAAAGCAGGTTGACTTGCCCCTCCATGGAGGCTGGGAGGCCTGTAGCAAGGAAGCTGAGAGCTGTGGTCACAAAAGGCGAGGATGAGGGGCTGGGTGTGGCAGTTAGGGTTCCCATGTATTAGCCTAATGAAGATGTGAAGGGCATTTTCTCCCCATGTTCCCAGCTTTCTATACAGAACACTGACATGGTGGTTGTGACCTTGTAGCTCACCTCAGGCTGTGGCCTAGACACTGGTCTTCTCCTGGGAGCTGTGGTTTGGCATTAGGGATACTTTCGTGGTGGCTCTGAGCAAAGGCATTCATTCCCAAGAGCTGCAAATGCCTGAGAGTGGCTGGAGAGTGAGCTGGGTCTCTCCCTTTGCCATGGTGAAAGAGACTTCAGCGACCCCTTTCTGCATGAGCAAGCAAGAGCCAAACTCAGGGAGGTCAAGGTTACATAGATGAACCCAGCAGAGCCCGTCTGCCCATGTCTTAGCATTCTTTACTCTAAGATTCAGGGGAGTAGCACCCCTGACAGTTATAGCAACTGAAGTCAGACAACCCCTTGGAGTCTCTTGCAGCCTCCATAGCTTAGACAAACATGCCCCAGACTTGGAATAAAAGCTAATGAGGCAGAGGATCCAGGATTTCTGGATAAGCCTTGTCACTGCTAATTGTGACAGTTCCAACAAGACCAAGCTTCAGGCACTGTTAGAAACGGCCACCTGTGTCCCACCAGTATGATAGCATTTAATGCTCAGTGCTGGGCCAAGATGTCCTCACCAGACAGGTCCATGCAGAGATGTCAGACTCTGATTCCGGCTCTCCTGGAAATTCTACATGCTGCCTCAGCTTGTCACACGTTCCTTTTTCTGCTTAAATTGGCAAGACTGTTTCTATTGCCTGTGAACAAGAACCCAAGCAGCTAGCTGCACTGACTGCAGGAAAGTATGTTTTTAGGGAAAGGAGAGTGGCATGCTGGCCTGTTTGGGGCCAAAGGCCTGGTGGCAATCCAGTTGATGTGAAGATCTGAGATTCTCATAGCATGTGGAAATAAAACAAATGGTCACAGAGGGTGAAATATCCAGCAGCCACTCTAGCTCAGGCTCAGGTTTGTCAAAACTTTCATGAGGTTGTAAGGGGTGAGCAGGCCACTCGAAGCTTTGCCTTCAGTGGTCGAGTTAGGACAAAGCCCTGCAACTGCAGGTTAGAACCACAGCACCTGCTCTGGTTTTTGAAGACAGCATGTGCCACTCTTACTCCAGCTTCTTCAGTGGTAACTCAGAAAGCTAACAGCTCTGGGTGGCACCTCAGCAAGGGGATACTCATGCTGGGACAAGATAGAGTTGTGCAGCAGCTTTGCTGCTCAGTTCAGTGTCCCAGCAGGCCTGTGCGTGTGCAGGAAGCTGGGATGCTGATGGAACTCTGCAAATCCTACTAGGAGAATCTCTGGGAAGGACAGGTGGTTTGGGGACAAAGCCAGGCTACCTTCTGCAAAGAACTGTTTTTGGAAAATGGTGTTTGGCTTCCTAGTTGCTCATGGTAGAAAAGTGAACACAGCCTTGGTGAACCAAAGATTAGCTGATGCACCCAGTGGTCTTTGGCTGTACCCAGTGATTTGACAGTCGAAGTCCTATGTAAGACGGTATTACAAAAGCAGCTCCAGGAGGCCAGGGATAGAGCTCAGTGGCATGGCACCTGCCTAGCAAGCAAGAGGTCATGAGTTATATTCCCAGTATATATAAAAAAAGCAGCTCTATGAGCACATGCACATTGTATGAGTTGTCCAACATAACGTGCCTGTCACATTGCAACCTGTCCCTTAGTATCTCCCCATGACTCAATAGAGAAGATCTAGAGACTGCATCCTTCTAGACAAAATGGAGCATCCGCTGGACATTGACTGCTTGGCATCACCAGCTCTGCTTAAGATATACTCTTAGGGACTAGAGGAAGTGAGAGGAGAGGTCTCCCTAAAGGGCAGGACTCTGACAAGTCATTTTATCTGCCTGGAAGGACATGTGGTAAAAAGTAAAGAGCTACATACATGTGTGGTCAGAGGATAAAGATGTGACTGGTTGGACGCGGCTTTGGAGGGAGTACGATGCTGTGATTAGTGACAGAATCTTAGGGAAGGAGTATACGATGGAAGTTTTAGAATGAAGGTGTGATTACTCCCAAAAGCCCAGCTCTGGAGGAGGTACTAACTTAGCTGGGAAAGGTAACCTAAGGGGTTTCATGAATGAGGTGTTGTGGGGACAAGGGTTAGGCCATATGTAGGGTCAGTGGCTTGAACTTCTTACAAAGGCTGAGCTGACAGCTGCTGAGAGGCCAACTTGGCAGCAACAGAGACGCTGGGCCTGGACGGAGCACCTTTCGCCTGTCGGGCCAGCTGGCTACCTGATGGGGAGGTCGATACCTGGACTCTATTATGCAATGAGAGAGGGTGAGCCACTTGCCTTTATGGCAACAACTTCTTACTGAGTTTACATTTTCCCTGCCTGACAGGCTTGTCTGGAAGTTCTGCACTCTGCAGAGAGTCAGGTAACGTTCAGGTTCACTGCCCCGCACGTAGCACCACAGCTGACAAAAGACTTCCTTTCTCTGCACAGGGGTCCGACCATAGGTTGGAGGCCATGGAGTCCTCCGTTATCACGCAGCTCATCTTTCGGAAGCAGCTGGCTTGATCAAATGCCTGGAAGAGTTGTAACGCCTCCACCATGGTGCCACCCTGTCTCTTCTTCTCAGGGAGGCTGGACAACTGTCCTGGAGGGTGTGACGAGGGTGCCCAGCCAGCGCCTGCTGAGGTAGTGTTTCCTCCCAGCCAGACGGCTTGGGTCCAGACACGGGCCTTGGAAACATATATGACACCTCTCACTGCCGCCACAGAAGGCCTGCTCATTAACTTGATTTCTGTTCCTGGGTTCTGCCAGCCCAGAGACCTAGTGATTTAAGGAAGAATGTGTCTGCTGTGGACCATAGCCCTATCATTGAAGTCTATGAGAGACAGCCTCTGGTTGTCTTCCTCTGCGACTCAGAACAGCAGGAGGGGTTTAAAGTTCTGGGTGGGGTAAGGTCAGACAAGACAATTCTGGGTAACAGAGGCAGAGCAAGTAGGGACAAGGAATACCAGGCAAATGTCCCAATATACGGGGCAGGATAGCAGCAGTGCTACCCAAGGTGTCTGTCTGGGATGAGAGTCCGGACCATTCCATCAGATAAACTGGAATTTTAGATGAGAAGAGAAACATCCATGGCCTTGTAATTGTTATGACTAAAGGTTTTTCGTGCTCTGCGTTTGTCTTCCTTCTAATTAGCGTTTATCTCCCTAAATGCTAAGGATAGAGGTGATCTGTATAAGGCTGTGGGTCCATGGGGCAGAGCTAAGAGCAAGAGAGATGTTGCCTGCTGCTGAGTCAGAGCAGAGATAGTGAGCTCAGGTGCTCTCCCTGGCAGGGATCAGGGGTGGCTGTGTTGGAATAAGAGTTACATCACACTCTCCAGATATACAGGAAGAATGGACACTGGTCTTCAGGGAAAAGGAGAGTGGGTTGAAGTGCATATTGAGTTTCTATGTTTTTTGCTGTGGATCTAAACACTCTAAGAACTTCCATCCCCTTTGTGCAGCAGCCTTGGTTGGAGGCAATGTCTTTAAACTCAGCTCTGTTGGCTGATCTTATAGCTCATGTTGTCATGTGTGTGTCTTAAAGTGGTCCTGGGCCAGGGCCTTTCTGGGTATTTCCGTCTGGGGTTTGTTCTCTGCCCTGGGTGATTTTGTGGGCTATGAGCTCTTATACTCTCTTGCTGCTTACATCACAGGCAGTCTGTTTGACACAGCCACTAGGTGAAGATATTGAAGGTGCTCTGGGTACATACTCTCTTCTCATTCTCTGGATGTGCTGGACATCTAGCCCCTCCCCCAGGTCCATGATTCTCACCTGTCCCACCACCCACACTCCCACTCTTATGCATGGGTGGCACCATGAGGTTGTGGTTAGATCTGCTCATGAATTGTCTGTGGGTATGTGCTTTGGTTGTCTCCATGCCATGGACAATTTCCTTCCTCATCACCAGCATTTGGCTGTGTTCTGGAACCACCCCTGGGCTCAGCACCATTTTGTAATACAGAAAACCTGCCACAAATTACATGAAATCACAGCTTCTCTGGTCCCTGATCCTTCTGGGCCCGCTACCTTGCCAGGAGAAGGGAGCAGTCGTCTTATCCTCTTCTTTGCCTTGCAGCCCTCTGTCTAGGGGTCCTGGGGGCTGTGGCAGCATGGGCAGGAAGCACCTGGTACCATTTTCCTTGTTTCCATGGACACCAGCTTGCCCTGCTTACTCTAGTGGTAGGTGCTTTGCTTGTTCCCTGTCATTGATGTCATTGATGACCTCAAGGTCTCTGATTGAGTTTAACAGCCACCATATGAATCTGATGCCCCAGATTCAGGTGGGGTAAATACTGGAGAGAAAAATTGAATGAGACCATTCTTCTCAGAGTCCCAGGCATGGAGAGTCATATATAAATTCTCTATCTACTGCTGTGTTTCATGTCTCCTCTAGATCACTGCAAGGGCTTCCTAATTGCTCTCTGGGCTTCCATTCCTGTTCCCATCCCATCCATTCTCCATATTTCAAGTGCAATTGCTCTGAGCACACACCAGTGTGGTTTTCTCTGACAGCCCACGGTTCCTAGTAGAAATTCAGATGTTCTGTTCAGCAGAGCCCTGGTTGTCTCTGTGCTTCCAGAAATAACTGTCTCACACTTTTATGCCTTCTTGGGCTGTTTCCTGTGCCTAGAACTCCAAGGTGTCAAGGAGGCAGGGCAACAGAGCTCAGCATGTGCTGGGCACAGTATAGCAACTTAATCCCCTCCTGCAGGATGAGCAGTGGACCTTGCTGAGTGGCAGCTGTCCTGTGGAGAGGGAGCTGCAGAAGAAGGTGCTGGATAGTTTTGAAACCAGATGTTGACAAATGGCCAGGCCCATGATGCGGTCAGAACATAGAATGTGTATAAGGGCTGTGTTCACATCCTGTTGCTGCAACAAATAAATTCCCACAGCCTTCGCGGCTTAACACAGCAGACTATGGCTTTATGATTTTGGAAGTTGGAAGTCTGATGTAGGTCTCACTTGGACTGAAATAGAGGTATTGGCAGGGCTCTTGTCCTTCATGGAGCCCCTAGAGGAGAATCAGTTTCCTTAACTTATGCTGTGTCGAGAGACCTTCTGCATGCCTTGGTTCATCTCTCTCCAGAGCTCAGCCTGGCAAGTCCAGTCTCCCACCATATCACTCCACTATTGCCTCCCCAAGGTTTGGTTCTCACTCTCATTTCCTCTCCTCAATTGGAAGGACACCGAGATTCCACTGGGTTCACCTGGACAGTCAGAATAATCATCCTACCCAGGGTCCTTGGTCACTCTGTGAAGTCTCCTTTGCCAGGTGAGGCAACCCAATCCCGGGGTCCAGGTGTTAGGATGTGCCTATCTCTGGGAGGGCTGTTGTCCTACCAGCAGCAGGGGAATGGGTGGCAGGGACATCACTGTTATGGGATCAGGTCTGGGCTGAAGCTCTGGGAAAGAGACTTGGATGGCCTTGACTTAGAGGGAAAAGGGCACCCAGGTCTTGCCAAGTCCTTCTCTGCCAGTCAGACTCAGCTAGGAGGAGATACCCAGGAAGAACCTGCAAAGGGAACAAAGGTGGGGTGAGCCTGGCTTACAGCCAGGAGGGGGGCAGCCTGGGCTGAGTCCAGCCCATGCCTCCCTGGGGATGAGCTGGAATAGTGGTAGCAGGTGGGGGCCCTCCTGGGAGACAGCAGCAGAGCCCCCTCTCCACTCGGTGCAGGTTAAGACAAGTCTATTACTGTTCCCTTGTCACTCTGTCACCCATCTAATGGCCATCGATAGTACTTGAATGAGAATTGATGGGGAGATGGATTTAATTAACCCCAGTGTCAGCAGTGGCGGGGCTACCAGTTTGTGTGTTAATAGAGCAGCTGCTGGGCCTCTCTGGGGCTTTGCTGGGAGCCTGAGGCCAGTGGAGCAATTCTTTTCATCAGTGGAAGCTGCGAGGCTGGCGGAGGCAGGGCCGTGCGCAGCCCAGACTGGCCGCTCTCTTCCTCCAAGACCTGGCCCCACCTGTGGATCATGGCCGGCTACCTAGCTGTGCTCTCTTGTCAGGAGGTCTGGGCAGGGCAGAGATGAGTGCTTAGAACATGAGCACCCTGCTGGCTCAGCCTGGGTCTGAGGTCCCCAAGTGCAGCCTCTGGCCGGTGTCCACATAATCCGTGTTCAGCCTGCCTGGCTCTTCCTGCTCCTCGTGTTTTTCTTGCTCTGCCCACCACCCACACTCCCAACCTGCCCCAGCTGCCTGTCTCCACCTTACCTTTGTCCTGTTTCCTGCTGTGCTGCCCCTTGGGTGCCAACCTTACCCCTGAGCCACACTCAGCTCTGAGTGCGCCTAGAAGCTTCTTGCCTAAGCCTAGAAATGTGTGCTTGGTTGGTGTTAGGACCTTGTCCCCTGGACCTGTTTCCCCAACAGTACATGCCTGTTCACTCCAGCTGTGGCTGGGAAAGGGCTGTGGAGGGAGAACTCATGCCTCAGACCATTCCTGGTGAAGGAGTCTTGACTCCCCAAAAGAGGACATCTGTGTCAGCTTTGATAAGTGCTTAAGAACTGACAAATGAAGTTGGGAATGGTGGCACACGCATGCAATCCCAGCATCCAATAGGGGGGCAGGAAGATTGTAGTGAGCTTGAGGTCAGCCTGGACTACACAATGAGACCTACCTCAAAATACAAAGCAAAACAAAAAATCTCCAAAAAAACAGAGAGAGAGAGAGAGAGAGAGAGAGAGAGAGAGAGGGAGGGAGGGAGGGAAGGAGGGAGGGAGGGAGGGAGGGAGGGAGAAAAAGAGACAGACAGAGAGAAAGACAGAGAGACAGAGAAAGAGAGAAGAGAGAGGATACTCCTGCCTCAGGCATCTCCTTTTCACCCAGGCCCGGCCTGGGGCTTGCTCTAGGCTGAGAGGGGCAGGCCTTGGCACCCACTGCCTCATGCTTCCCACAGGGGCTGTGTTTGCATCGGGGTGCACGTGGGCCAGGAGGCAGATGTGCGGCAGCATCCACAGCCGTCAGCGCCCAGCGTCCGTCTGGCAGTCTCCGTCCCTGCTTCACACCTTCGCTGCCTCTCATTTTCAGCTCTGATTGGTTTTCTTGTTTTAACACATACCCCAGGCCCGTCTTTGACCCCAGTGATGGATTCGGCCTCTCCCTGGGACTCCGGCTGCCAAGCTTGCCCGAAGCCACTGGGGGTGGGGAGGGAGGCCCAGTGGGGGAAATTACCTGTGTGTTCGGGGCTTGCGGGTAGAAGACACTCTTCCAGACCCTGGAGGCAGCTCATGAAGAGCAGGCCCTGTCAGACTGGGGGCTGTAAGGGTCTGTCACAGAAAATGGGTTCCCCTCTGTACAAGAAGATGCCATGGCTGTAGATTGTTCATCTCTGAGAGATGGAGAGCCAGAGTCATGAGAAAATTGGGACACTGATTTCCCCTCGCTCTGCATGTGCCTGCTCCAGAAAATGGCCCGGGACCTGGCACACAGGTCCCCTACTCCGCTAGCTCTGGAGGGGTAGGGGCACCTGAGGAAGGGCGATGGGCTAACCAGGGCTCCCTCCACTGCATGGCGAGAGTGAGAGAAGGGAGTGTCATGGGTAAGAATCCTCCCAGACCTGCAGGCTCATGGAGTTCTCATCACCAGGACATGACGGGTGACAGGTTGAGCACGGCGATGTCTGAGATGAGAGGGGTGGGGCCTCCCAGATCATTGGATGTTTGCTATGTCCAGTGTGACTACTTGAAAGCATTAGATGTCTGGCTGAATTGTCACTGTTCAGACAGCGGTGTGAGATTGCAGTCTGTGAGCAGAGGAGGAGGAGGCTTGTGAGACCAGAGGTGGAGCTTTTGAGGTTTGTGTTCTCTCTCCCCTCCTGTTACTTTGCAGTTGTTTTTTTAAGTTTTCAAATGTATAACAAATGAAACAATCCAATAATCAAGGGAGTGGTTGAAATACTGCATTCTCTTAAATACGTACATTCTTTCTCTCACCACAATGTATTTGATTGGGGCTGAATTTGTATGTTGAAGCCCAGACTCCCACTGGGGAGACAGATCTTAAGGAAAAAGCGAGGTAAAGTGAGATCCGAAAGGCAGGGGCTTACCTGATAGGATTGGTGTTCTTAAAGGAAAGGATGCCAGGGAGCTCGCTCTTCTGTGCACACACGGAGAAAAAGCCAGGGAAGGACCCAATGGAGAGCAATCAGGTGCATGCTGAAAGGGGATCCTCACCAGGAACAGAAGCCACTGCCCCTTGATCTTGGATGTCCCAGCCTCCAGCACTGTGAGGAATCTCTTCTTGAAACAGCCTTTTCTGTAGTATTTTACCATGGCAGTCTGAAATTAACATTTGTGTGGGTGTGCATGTATGAATAAGACTCAACCAGGCCATGCACCACCCTGTAACTTTTGTGAAGACAGGAGTAAACTTTGAGAGCCTCATACACTCCCGTGCTTGTTGTCCAAGTTTTCTTCTCATCAGTACATGTTTGCAGGACATTATGATCACGTGCCTTGCGGGGAGCTGGTACACACACGTCACACGTCTCACTTCTTTTGTCATCTCCTCCTCTTCCTCTTGCTTTGTCCTTGCTTCATCTCTTGGTTCCCCCTCCCATTTATGGAAGATCTGTCTCCCTATATCTCCTCTTTAATTTTGCTTTTTGTTTATGTTTTAGGGTTCTCATATAAGAGAAACCAGGTGATATTTAAGTTTCTGTGTTGAATTTATTTCACTTAACATTGTAGTCTTAGGGCTGGGAATATAGCTTAGTGGAATAAGTGCTTGCCTGGCAAGCGCAAGGTCCCGAGTTCAATCCCTGGTATGGCCAAAACAAGCAAACAAACAAACAAAGACATTGTAGTCTCAAGATGTATTCATTTTCCTACAAATGTCCCAAGTTCATCCATTGCTGTCAGTTGTATAGTAGAGAAACAGCCATAGGTGTTCATGAGCATCTCAAGACCCGAGCACATGCCCATGCACATTTCCTGTACCTGTGCATTTCCATCTCCTCAACTGTGTCCTTCAGGTTCTGCAGGTGTGGGGTAACCCTGCTGTGAGAGGGAAGGAGCCCAAGTTGTTCTAACTCTGCAGCAACCAGTGTGGCCGTGGGCAAAATGCTGCCCCACTCTGATCTCAGTTTCCCCATCTATGAAGAATCTGCTGTGATTCAGTGATTCAGTGTCTGTAAGTGTGGCCCTAAGAAGTGGGTACTTTAGAAGGTGTCTCCTATAGCTGTGCTGTGCTGGCCTTTTAGGGACAGAGCCTTCTGTTGGAAGCCACGTGACCATGTAGAGGGGCTGCTGACAGAGGTCCCAGTGAGTGAGGGGAGCAGCTGGCTTTTCTGAGTATGAAGAACATGGACACTTGTCCCCTGTTCTATCTGCCCAGCAGCCTTTTACAGTCCTGTATGTGGGGTTAGCAGGGCCCAGGGACAGAGAAAGGAACCGGAAAATGGAGTGTTCTGGCTGTGGGACTTCTGGAAAGCCTCCCTGAGCTTCATTACATTCACCGTTAAAGTTGGAAGATTGGTAATGGATATCACACAGGGTGCCTATAAAAGTTGCTTTGCAGATACCACCTTCTGATCTGAGTCTTGGGCGGCAGGGTTGTTGTCCTAGGTAGGGTGGTTGACATTGTCTCCTCTGTGCTGTGGGTAGGGAGTGTCCAGCAGAAGGCAGGCTGATCCTTTTGCGGGCTGATCCTTGGATCCCCAAACAGCACTCAAACAGCTTGGGAAGGGGGTGCCAGTGGGACTTCAGGCTGGCATCTGTGTTCTAGAACCTTGATGTCCGACCCAAAAGGCCAGATCTACATTCAAGTCCGTAGAAAGCTGTGAAGTGTGGTATGTTCTGCTCTGTGACCCAGCCAGCAGGGACTCAAGGATGGGGAAGGTGGTGAGGGAAACACTGGGTGAAGTAGTTTTAGACTTAGGGAAAGAGGCAGCACATCTCAGGAGGGCCTGGAAATGGAGCAACAGACTCTGCCTCTGAGCTGAGAGGAGCAACTTGCTTGCTGAGTGCTGAGCCCAGGGAGCCTCAGGCTTGGAAGGCACAGCTGGAACTCCTTTGTCTGTCTCCCCTCCTCATCAGCCAGTGGGCAGTCTGGTCCCTCAGGCCCTCACCCAGAAGAACATGTATTTTCCCCTTAAGGCCATATAGACCCTGTCAGGAATTCTCAAAGTCAAGAGTAAATGGCTGAGATCAGTAAAGAAATAGCAGCAAAACCATATCACTTAGGAAGATGACAACCAGTAGCTGATGGACCAGCTAAGGGCACTAAACTAAATTGTCTGTGGGCAACTGAGGAGGTGGTTAAGGAAAGAAGGCTGTTTTTCTCATTAAAGACTCTCTGTACCGTCTGAATTTTAGACTCAACAAACATGAAAAATAATGTAACAAACCTGCTTGACTAAACCCAGTCCCTGCCATGGGGTTGGGACAAGTGGGGGAGGACAATAGCGTGGCTTTGTGGGTGGGATCCCTTGGAGACTGAGACGGGGCTGTCCGGAAGAAGAGTTCCCTTTGATCTTTAGGACCCAGGTCCTGATCGGCAGAGTTAAGACTTCCAGAAGCACAGAGTTGTGCAATGTGCAGGATGCTTGAGCTGGCTTCAGACGGAGGCTCCGAGTCTCACCATCCTGCCAGGCCTCTCATCTTGGGCGAGCTGTGTAACTGCTCAGCATTGCCTCAGCTTTCCTATGGACAAAACAGGGTTTAACCCTTATCATCCTGGGGTTTCAGGAGGACTGAACGAGATGCTGCCTCTTACACACAGAACCTGGTATTTAACTGGCACTTAACATATGGGTCGTTTATTATTTGGGTTTTGGGATGCAGCAGTATATACAGTATCAGGATATGAGATGCTGGGTTCAGAACAAATCTGAGACATTTTTTAAAAGAAAAGTTGAGGTTTGTTAAAGCTAGAGGGCAAGAGAAGAAAGAAAAAGCCATCCTGAGCCCCCACCTCCGTCTCTAGCAAATAGGTGGGACAGGGCCACCAGGAAGTGATTCCAGAAATGTGCAAGGACTTGCAACCAGAGTTATGGTGGTGAAGGGAGGATGGGAGGGAGGGCAGGAAGCTGGAAGCAGATGCTGGGGGACAGGGAGGGGTGGAAATGGTAGAGAAAGATGAACTCAGGGGATACTGGGGACTGTCAAACTAGGTCAGGAACTAGATGGAGATAGTGTTGGACATATTAAATGCAAGACCAGAAGCTGCCTGGGCAAACAGCCTTTAGGGCTGACTATACCCATTCATATCTGTGAGGTCAAGCCTAGAGCCTAGTGCCGGCAGGGAGATTGAGCAGCAGATGGACCTGTGTCCAGGCTTGGGAGCCTTGGGTGCATGTATGAGACATGGGCTCCTGCAATAAGCTACTTCTGGAGGTGGTAGAATACCCTGTGGCCTCATAGGGTGTGAAGCAGTCTCCAGTCATAGAATGTGGTGTCTCAGGGGCAGAAGATCAGGTTTCTGCAGAAGTCAGCTGCCTTCCCATGTAGTTCCCCAAAAGATCCCCCAATCCAATCTCTGCTGGAGGGAGGTTCTGTGTGTCCCCCCACACACACACCTTAGGAGCTCAGAGGACCCTGAGAAAAGGACCAGCCAGGAAATGGGACCTGTGTAACTGGGCCAGTATTGGTTCTCACACGTCCTTGGGACTCCCAGGACAGAGGTAAGGACAGAATGTGCCCAGGGAGCATGATGGGGCATGGGACTCCAGGAGCTCTACCCAGGAGGGGCCAAAGCGAGCAGGCTGAAGCTGCACTTGTACATGTATTTAGGGTTGAGGGCCTGGTGGAGATTGAGGGAAGCGCACTGGAGAATAAGGGCTGTCAGATGCCCCTAGAATTCGAGGAGGGGCAGCTTTCAATGAGCCAGGAAGAGTCCTCATGTTTCTCCTCACTCGGCCTGAACAGGAGACTGGCTGGGAAGAGCAGGGGTTTCCTCCGGTGCTGTTCTCTCTTCAGAGGCTACCGCCACCGCCGGAGGAGGGGGAGAAGAAGAGAGGCTGAGTGGTGACCAGGCTGAGCGTCAGAACATTTTGGCACCCGCTTGCTGCGACCTTGAGTTTGTTACTATCTCCCAGGCTCCAGCCGGGACCTCCACTTCCCAGACTGCAACATGAAGGGTGTTATAACTGACAACCTCTGGGAACCTTACTGGTCCAAGTCCAGCCCAGAGATGTCGCAGAGAAGGCACAAAGCCAGCCCAGGGCATGGGCATCAGGTTTCCCCTGGAGGCTTGGAAAGTGAGGAGGGGCAGGACCCGCTCTTCCTGGAGACCTTGGGAGATCTATGTGACCTTGAATAGGACTCTCAGAATCTTGGAACCTGGAGCTATAGCAAAATGTACCTGGGCCAGAAGGTGGCCGGGCAGCTCTTAGCTTGGGGAGGATCCTGACTCCTAGGCAGCTCCTGATGAGAATTCTCTGAGCCTCCACTCTTCCCCTTCTAACTGCACTGGCTGGGGCCAAAGACCCCTGTCTGCTCAGTCCTCAGGCTCTCGCTGCCCCAGTGAGGCTCAGTACCATGTTCCCCAGGGTCTTCCCCAGGTGAACATCCTGCTTTGGGAACCATTCCTCAGGACAAGGGTGGCAAAGAGCCGAGCGCAACCAGTTCCTCTGGGGACCTCATGCTTTTCTTTGGCAACCAGGCACATCTTGAATTTGCATGTCTTTTTCCGCATAAATTACTGCTTTTAACTCCTCTCTCTCTCCAGTTCTACTTATTCACATTCTTTCCCCCAGAAAAGTGCCAGATTTTACATTTACCTTTCCTCACCCCATCTCAAGCTGTCGATGTTTTTTCCTATCTCATCTCAGCTCCAACGTGCCATTGTATTAGCATTCCCTTTTAGCCTGTGTCCTCCGGAAATCTGATAGTGGCTGACTGTGCTATTATCCAAGCCACTGATAAAAGCATTAAACGAGACGTGGTCAAGTTCAGAGAAAGCCCTGTAGTCTCCAGAGACCCCTCCAGGTTCATATTGATTCATTAATTAGGTATCTTTTGATACAGTTGTTCAGCCAGTGATGGATCTGGCGGACACCCTTGCTCACAGGGCAGTCCTGAGGGCCTTTGTCAGATGCCTGCCAAAACTTGGAAGCCCTAGGTCTGTGATAGTCTTTTGCCTGGTGTCCAGTGACCTTCAGAAAGACAGGGACTAGGTGGGTTTAACATGACTTCCTCCTAGTCCCCAGCTAGCTTTTGATGACTGTTCTCAAACTACTGGCTCAGTGATCACTTCCACAATTTTACTTGAAAGTAACATGGATCAGTTAGTATGACATCTGCCTTGGAAATCTGCCTTTCCCCTTTTATGGAAAATTGAGATGTTTATTGGCCTCCTTCTGCTCTTCTTATGATTTCCACGGTTTTTCAAGGATAACTGTTCTGGGGTCCAGAAACATCTGCTAGCTCTTCCAGAGGTTTCAAAGATAATTAACTTTCCCATACCAGAAGACAGATTTGCTCAGAGTAGCTAGCTGTCCGGAAAACATGAAGAAAATGTCATTGTGTTCAGTTACTAGAACAATTTTAAGGGTATCTGTGGGGATAATACCTCTCTAAAATAAAAACTAATTAAAAATTATTGCCACAACTATGACAGAGGATTGATTTCATTAGACAAACTGGTCTTACAAATCAGTAAGGAAAAGATTTACAACCCAAGAAAAAGTGTGAAAGGTGTAAATAAGTTGCTACAAATAAATACAAAAGGTCAATAAGCACGTGAAACCACTCCATCTGTCATGATTAGCATAAGGCAATAATGGGATTAAGTCTGTATCATCAAATTAGCAAAACCAAAGGATAAAACCTAATGCTAGCAAAGTTATGGGAAAATGGACACTGTTGAAAATATGAATTGCTGCAATATATTTGAAGGATAGTTTAATAGCTGTAAAAATTTAAAAACATATGTCTTTACCATTAGAGATTTGGTCATATAATTCACACATGAATGTTCACAGCAAGGTTGCAAAAGCATTAGAAACACTAAAGATATGTCACTAGGTGGCTGGTCATACAACTGTGAAATGAACTCCTCCACCGTTAGAATGAATAATCTCTACTGAAGGATATGTAAGAAAAACAAATTCCTCTGGAGGGTAGGAGCAGGGCTGGAGGAGGGGGAGAGGAATTTTGTTCAAGAGAATGTCTGTATGGTTTTGATTTCTTTGCCAAGTGGGTACATTTGTTGAATAATTAAAAAGAGAAGTTGATGCCTTGCCTCTTGTCCCCACGGAAGTATTTACCAAGAGCCCCTATGTGGCTCTTGATCATTTCTTTTGATACCAGACAAGTTTTGAGGGTCCTGTTAACCTCTCCACCACCAAAGCCTCTTTCCTGGGACTCCAGGTCTGAATGTGGCTAAGCTCTTGCAGTTGGTTTTCATTGTCTTGGTGGAGCACTTTGCCCCAATCCAGCCTCTTCCTGCACTGCAGCCTCCAAGCTGCATGGTCCACTTTTGCACTGGTGTCCTGGGATCGGTTGTGTCTCCTTCTACTGTTCCTTGTAAGCCCTCACTACATTTTAACAGCCTTTCTTGTCCTCTTTGACATCAGCTGTTGTCCTGGGTGAGAATCAGAGCAGGGGATACGGGACACTACCCATCTTTACTCAGAAAATGCTTACTTCTGCCTTCTGAAACCCAGGATGACTTTACTCAGCACAAACCTATTTGGGCCCAGGACAGACACAGTGGGTTCATAGTCTTCCAGGAGCAGTGTGTGTGCTGACGAGTCACAGTGCAGAGTATTTAAGCCATCATGGTGTCCCGTGTAACACTTCAACATGTCCTTGACTTCCCTTATACACGCTGAAGTCTCTTAGGAGGTAGAGGACAAAGAAAATGGGTTATCTGGGGAGATTGCCCTGTCCCACTCCTAATCTGATTGCACTGGTGTGGTCATAGCCTTTGGAGAGCAGGGTGTTCCAATTCTAGTTCTTGGGAAGCCTTAGGCACAAAGGGAAGTAATTGGTAGGAACATGATTGTTCCTTTTCAAGTGAGTGTTGGAAGCAGAGAAGCTCCCTGAGCTTGGGAGAAAGTGTGTGTGTGCACTCACGTGTGTGTGCACATGTCTGCACACACACAGGGAAGCTGAGAGAGAACGGGGAGGAAACTATGTGCTTCATGAAGCCACAAGCGGAGAGGGTGGTGTGAGAATGTGGAGGGGAGTTTGGCATCCCTTCCCCCACCAGCACCAAAACTGCGTTAATGACAGATTAAGTGCTGCTGACCCGAGGAGACAAGCGGCTCTGTTTCCAAGGGAACTACATGCCTCAATCAAGGCCCTGGAAGGGAGGGTGAACCAGGAAGGAGTCGCTGCCCCTACAGCAGACCCCTCAGCCTGGAGGGACCTTGGGCAGGTCCCTCCACACCGGGCTGAGCTGTCTCTGGCAGGGGAGCTAGAAGCAGCTGGGGACCCTTCATAGGCCTAGGAGGGGAGGCAGGTGGCTGGGAAACTTGGCTGTCCCCTAACCCCAGGTTTGAATAGCCTCTAAGTCACTCGGCATGGTTCACCATCCTCACAATGAAAGCATCAAGCAAAGAGTCTTTGCCCTATGACCTCCTGAGACCACCCCTTTCCTGGGCCAGCCAGCCCTCCTGCCCCAAGTCTGAGTGGGGAGGGAGAACCCCAGGAAGCCATCCCACTTAACAGTCAGCCCCTCCTGACAGCTCCAGCTTTGTGTTCACAGTGATGGAGCGCCACCTCCTTAGGGAAAGAGTGGGACCCAAGAGGCTGAACAGTGGTCTCTCTGCAGCTTTCAGCAGGAACAGAGATGCGAACTGAGCATCAGGAGTGGCTGTGATCTGAGGAATGGGTGAGAATGACTTTCTCAGCCCACAGCCTTTCTCTGGAGCTGTGGGGCAGTGAGTAGAGCCCCACCACTGTCCAGGCCATTCTGGCCCACAGGTCTAATTGCTCTCCACAGAGCCCAGCACAGGGCAGCCCATGCTTTGATTTCAGGGTCAGAAAGGCACAAGGGTGTGTGAAGCAGAAAGAGCCATTGGAACCAGGTAGCTGGTGTCTCAATTCCAAGGTAACCACCTGCTGGCAGGTGACTCAGGGCAGGTGCTAAACCCCTTGAGTCTCTGGCTTCATACAACACCCCTTTTACAGGGTTGTTATGAGAATTAGGGGAGATAGACAAGTAAAAAATCTAGTAAAATGCCCAGCAAGTGGCAAAGTGGTCAGCTAGAGGCAGATTCCTTCTACAAATAACTGTTATTATAGATCACCTAGGTCAATGGTTCTCAACCCTAGCTGCACTATAAAAATTACCAAGGGAACTTTTGGAATATTCCATGTCCACAGCAGCACAAAAATAACCTGAATTGGGTCCTTGCTTCAATATTTAAAGTGCACCAGGGACTATTACCAGTCATGAGGGAGTAATAGGAACTAGATTTACCCTCCCATCTTAAACACCCAGGAATCTAGATACAGTATATCAGGGGTCTCCAATCCTGTTAGAAACTGGGCCACACAGCAGGTAGGCAGTGAGTGAGCAAAGCTTTGTCTGTATTTATAGCTGCTCCCATCATTCACAGTACTTTCTAGATTCTCATAGGAATGCAAATCCAACTATGAACTGAGCATGAAAGGATCTAGCCTGATCCTTCTGAAAGTCTAGTGCTTGATGATCTGAAGAGGAGCTAGTGGTGATGCTAGCACTGAAGAGCGGCTGCAAATATAGGTTGACATTAGCAGGGAGCTTTGACTGCACAGAGAACATAATAAATGAACTGTTGCAGACTCTTATCAAAACCCCGTCAGTGAGTGACAAGTGACAAGCTGCCTCTGGTGGCAGAATTTCTAGTCTGAGAGAGTTGATGTGCTTCAACTGTACAGCTGCATCTGGTAGCGGGCGTTAAATCAGAATCAGATACTTATTTTAGTCCATGCGTGACCCACCCATTATTTTTTTACCACTTCCATCTGCACATCTTTCCCACACTGTGCACTTGCTTCAGTCACTAACCCAAATGAACAAAAACTAAACATCACTGGAGAGCTGCTTCGCGAAGGGGGAGAGACCCAGTGATGAGACAGCAAAGGATTCTAAGACTGCCAATCACAGAAAGCTGCATTTAAAACAAAATACTGAGTCCTACTTAAATTACAGAGTTGTTGCAACAGGTGATTCACATTCTCCAAGCCCACTTTGGCAACTGGTTATCCAACAAAGCTACAAAACCTTCAAAACTACTTTGCCAAATGGAGAGACCAGATGTGCTGCATTAAAAGATGAATCTTGGTAGTTTTTCAAAAGAAATAAACATGAACTTGATGAGTAGAAGCTATTATTGCAGGTGACCACTTCATCCAACATCTGCACTGAGAGCATCATTCTCAGTAGGTCAATGCATTGTTAAAACTAAGCAACACTTTACTATTGGTGAAGAGTTGATCCTGCCTTCTGCTAAGGACATTTGTCATGACTTTTAGGAGAGGCTGCAGTTCACAAGGTGGCACTAATCCTTATTTTGAGATGGCATCATAACTAGATAAATTGATGAGATTCCAGAGGATATTGCAACACAATTGCTAGAGAGCTTTAATGAGTCACCATTGTATACAATCCAGGCTAGCGAGTCTTCCAATGTTGATAAGGCAACATGCTTGCTTTTGTGAGACGTATCTTGCAGGAGGATGTGCATGAGGATATGTGATGTTCACCTTTCTTTGCCAACAAACACCACAGATGCAGAATTTTCAGGTTTTCAAATGATTACATACCAAGAAAACGGAACTGGTCATTTTGTGTTGGTATATGTAGGGGTAGAGCGGCTGCCGTGTTTGCACACCTTTCTCATTTTACTTCTTGGGTCAAAGAGGTTCCTTCTCAATATGGGTTTATGAACTGTGCCATTCAGAGAGAAATGCTAGCTAGCCAAAAACTGTCACTTGAGCTTAACAGCATTCTGTAGGATGTAATTAAAAATACATACCTTTAACTCACATCTGTTCACACAGCTCTGTGAGGAGATGGACACAGAGAACACACATCTTCTGTTCTACTCAAAAGTAAGATGGCTTTGTAAAGTAGATCACTGGCCAGAGTTTTGAGTTACAAGCCCTGCTTCTGAGATTTCTTTTAGAAAGACAGTCACCATTGGCAGCACACTTCAGCATCACAGAATGGGTTGCAAAACTTATTTGCTTGTATGACATACTCAACCTGCTCAATGAAATCAATTTGTCACTTCAGAGGAGAGTGACAACTGTGTTCAAGCTAGCAGATAAGGTGGATGCATTCAAAGCCAAAGTGGAGTTGTGGGGGTGAGTGGCCACTGGGATTTTTGACATGTTTCAACATTAGCAGATTTTTTAGAAACAGACCGATTCAGAACCTTCTTTCTCCTAGATGTACATGATCATCTATCTCAGTTTCAAAAGAGTTTGAGCATTACTTTCTAACCACCAAAGTCGCCAAACTAAGAAGGAATAGATTTATGACCCATTTGCAAACAACCCATGTGAATTACTTTGTCCATGCTTGAAGAAGATCAACTACTTGAGACTGCAAATGATGGTGACCTTAAAAGTATGTTTGAGACCACTTCACATCTCCATACATTCTTTTTTTAATATTTTATTTTATTTTAAGAATAAAGGAAGAAAACATTAACAAACAGACATCCATTTACAAAATAACATAAGAACAATACAAACAATACAGAGTTACAGAAAGTGGTAGGAAATTAGCAATGGTTGTTGTCTTACTATTGATACCTTCAAAGTGGTTTCTCAGGAAAACAAATAGAGACATGCAATAATGATCAAACTAGTAATCATTAACTGTTCCTTTCAGTAAAGCAATAGAAGACAGTAGTATAACTGTTAGCTATCTTGTATGTACATACATACATGATTTCTCCTTCTTTCCCTTCTCCTTTCCCACACTTCAGTTGCCCATTACTTTTGAGCATTTTCCTTTCATTTCACAATGTCTGTCATACCTCCTAGTTTTTATTCACTCTTTCAGGTTCTTACGCTAGTGAGACAAGACATTGCTTACACATGGAGGTCTTGTTTATTTCACTTATGAGTATGGTCTCTAGTTGTGACCATTTACCTATAAAAGCCTCGAGTTTAACTTTCTTTATAGCTGAGTAATACTCCATTATACAGAAGTACCACAATTTTTATGCAGTCCTCAGTGGATGGACATTTGGGTTGCTTCCACAATTTGGCAATTACAAATTGCACTGCTATGAACATGGGTGCACATATATTGCCATGATACGATGTTTTTAGATCTTCTGGGAAAATACCCAGAAGGGGAATAACTGTATTGAATAGAACCTCTAGACCTAGTTTGCTGAGGAATCTCCAAATCGATTTCCACAGTGGTTCCACCAGTCTGCATTCCCACCAGCAGTGGAGAAGAGTTCCTATTTCTCCACAGCCTCACCAGCATGTGTTATTGGTTGATTTCTTAATGGTAGCCATTCTTACTGGGGTGAGGTGAAATCTCAGTGTTGTTTTAATTTGCATTTCTTGAATGACTAATGATGTTGAACATTTTTTCATGTATTTATTTGCCATTTGTATTTCTTTATCTGAGAAGTGTGTATTCATCTCAGAAGCCCATTTTTGGATTTAGTCTTTGAATTTGGAGGGGCTAATGTTTTTTAATTCTTTGTGTGTTTTAGATAGAAGACCTTTGTCCAAAGGACAGTCGGCTAAAATTTTTTCCCAATTTGTGGGTTTTCTTTTTACTCTGCTGGTGATTTCTTTAGACGTGCAGAAACTTTTCAGTAGGATGAGATCCCACTTGCTGATTTTTTGAAGTATTTCAAGGGGCAGTTTGTTTTTGTTCATGAACTCTCTGCCTACCCCTATGTCTTCAAGGTTTTTACCTACTTTCTCTTGCAATAGGCTTAGTGTTTCTGTTTTAATATTGAGATCTGTGATCCACTTTGACTTTAGTTTGGTTCATAGTGATAGACTTGGGTCTATTTTCAGTCTTTGGCAAGTGGCAAACCAATTTCTCCTGTACCATTTATTAAAGAGGCTATCATTCTTTCCAGTGAGTTTGTTTGGCCCCTTCATCAAAGATTAGGTGGCTGAGTGTCAAATCTCCATACATTGTTGATTAAAGTCAAAGCAGACTATCCTGAGATTACTGAAAAATCACTGAACTATAATCCTTAAGAAGGACCACAAGAAATATAGGTATCTCATGGAAAGACCTTCCATATAGCACTAGTCTAGAAAGCAGGGTTTTCTGCAGTGACAGCAACCAAAATGAGATTATGGGCTAACGTTGGCACAAGCAACACAGTTTGGGTGTCGCTGTCTCCCATTACCCTCAGATGGGACGATCTAGTCACAGGAAAGCCAGCTAAGGACTCTCACTGATTCTGCGTTATGGTGAGTTGCATAATTATTTCATTGTATATTACAAGGTAGTAATAGTTCATCTTATGCCTCAACTCTCCTGTCTTCCTCTTCTACTTCCACTCATGTGACTGCATTGCGTCTACTCAGATAATCATGGATGATGTCTCTATTTTAGGGTGAAATGATCAGTCAACTTTATTACATCTCCAGAGTGGCTTTTTTCTATACTGTATAAGATAATATATTCACATCACTGGATTAAAACATAAAATCTTCCTGGGGTCACATTCTGCCAGGCATGCAAAGAAGCAGAAAAGTATGAACCATTCTAAGTGAAAACTTATCTAATAGAAATAGACTAAAAATGACAAAGTTGATGGAACTAGCACACAAGGATGCTAAAACAAGTGTTTCCAAGGTGTATCCACTGTCCTACAAATGTCTCAGATTTTTCTTGCTTTATAGCTGAGTAATGTTCCACCATGTGTACATATCACATTTCCTTTATCCATTCACCTATTGATGGACATATTGGCTGCTTCCAAGATTTAGCTATTATGAATTGTGCTCCTGTAAACACTATAGCACAAATAATGAGCAAGCTAAAAGAGTGAAAAGGGGAAACAGGGAGATAGAGCTTTTGCAAATGAGAATAGGATCAAGAGACTGAGGGGAGGAGACGGGAAAGGTATATAAAAAGATTCATGATGCACCAGATACACGTACAACTACCCACAATGAATTCAATCATTGTATGTCACAAAGATGAACTAAAAATAATAGTAAAAAATAAAAATTTAGAGATGGAGGGAAGTGGGTGAAGCATGGAAGGGAAATAAAAAGAATCAAGATATGTCAAGTACATATATCCATTCCCTAAGATGAATAAACATCTTGTACTGCAAATATGTACTAGTAAATAAAACAAACATGTTGACATGCTCCATAATTTTAGAAGATAGGGGAAATATGGTTACAATGAAGAGAAAATTGAAGATATAAAATGAAACTTTTAGAGATGAAAAAGTCTAATATCTGAAATTAGAAATATACTGGATAAAACTAACCATAGGTTCAATTGTGCAGAAGAAAAGATAGTGAACTTAAGACCTAGCGATATAAACCATCCAAAATGAAGCACACAGAAAGGTGGGGAAAAGCAGAAAAATATACAGAGCTCTGGGACAGTTTCAAGCAATGTAAGCCACAAAAACAGAAGAAAAATTTGAACAAATAATGACTAAAACTTTTCCAAATTTGATGAAACAAAGTCATATATCCAAAAAGCTCAATGAACCTAAATCAGAAGAGACATGAAAACTATACTAGAAGACATTGCAATTAAATATGATCAAACAAAAGTGATAAAATGAAAACTTTTCCTTTCTTTCTTACAATGTCTTTGGTTTTGGCATCAGGGTAATGTTTGCCTCATAATGAGTTGAGAAATGTCCCCTCTCCTCCTGTTTCTCAAAAAAGTTCCAGTAGAAATGATATTGTTTTCCCCATAAATGCCTGGTAGAGCTCATTAGTGAGCCCATGTGGGTCTGGGATCTTCTTTATGGGAGACAATTCAATTTCTTTCATAGACACAGGGCTATTCAGGATATCTATTTCCTCTCAAGTGATATTTCATATTTTGTCTGTGAAATAATTTGTTTATTTTTTCTATATGGTTAACTATCAGCATATACTTTTTTCATAATATTCTCTCAGCATCTTTTTAATATTTTTAGAATTTCTCATGATATCAACTCCATGATTATTGATACTGGTCATTCACATATTCTCTCTTCCTTCCTACTTAGTATTGCTGGAATTCAACAATTTTATAGATTTTTTTAAAAAAAGAACCAACTTTTTGTTTCATTGTATTTTCTATTGTTTTTCTGTTGTGTTTCATGGATTTCTGCTTTAATGGTTTTTCCCCCTTCTGCCTACTTTGGATTTTATTTGTTCATCTTTTTCCAGTTTCTTTCCAATAGAAGCTACAGTTATTGATTTGAGAACTTTCTCCCTTCTTCAATATAAGTGTTTATTGCTATAAGCTTCTCCAAGCCTGCTTTAGCAACATCCTACAAATTCTGATATGCTGTCAAACTCTTCTTTTGCAATAGACTATTTTTAGAACAGTTTTAGGTTTACAGAAAAATTGAGTAGTATACAGAGTTCCCATATTCCCTGCACCCGGTTTTCCCTATTATTAACATCTATGTTTGCTGCAATGATAGTGATACTTTGTTGTTAGATTTTTCTTAGTGTTCTCTAATGTCCTTCTTCTGTCTCAGGATGATCCCGACCAGGATACCACATCGCATTTAGTAGTCATGTCTCCTCTGGCTCTTCAGGCTGTGACAGTTGCTCAGGCAGTCCTCTGTGTTGGCCTTGACTGTTTTGAAGAGTTTGGTCAGGTATTTTGGAGGCACCCCCTCTTCTCTGTCAGTTTGTGTGATGATTTTCTCATGACTCCGTTGGGGTTATGCTTTTTGAGAGGAGGGCCACAGAGGGAAAGTGCCTCCTTCCCCAGTGACACATTTATGTTTGAATCTTTAGTACCTCAGTATGTGACTTTATTTGGAAACAGGGTCTTTTCAGAGTTACAGTAACCAAGTTAAATGGAGATCATTAGAAATGCGATTATTGGGCTGTCATCCAATGTGACTGGTGTCCTTGTAATAGAGGAACGTTGGGTGCAGGAACAGAGGGGAATCGCTAACTTACACAGGTAGAAGAGAGCATATGGCTAGAGTTGACGATCTACAGGGTGCACCACAATTGCAGGAAAGCACTGGCAACTCGAAGCAGCAGAGAAATTTTCTCTCCTAGAGCTGCCAGAGAGACTACGGTCTTGTTGACACCTTTTGAACTTCTGGCATCTAGAACTGATGACAAATTCATGTTGTTTTAAGCCGTGAAAGCTTTGGTCCTTGCAATAGCAGCCTAGGAAGCTGCTGTGGGCCCATACTATCTATCCACACAGTGTGTGACTGCTGCTGTTGGCTGGGAGCATCGGCTGAGGCTGTGTCTTCAGGTCCTGCAGTGACGTTATGCCAGAGAAACAAGGAAGCAAGGCAGAGAAGACCTTCAGGGTCTCTGCCGCTGACAACATTGGTATCTAAACTGTTGCTTAGGGAGCAGTACCATAGCTAGCACAGCTCACACAGGAACAGCATGTTCTGTGTGTCAGGCACTGTGACAAACCCAGGTATCCCAGCAGGCTGCCCTAGAGGCAGAGTTGTACAGAGGGGTGGAATGTTGGCAGCTAGGGCCTCCTTTCCCAGGGGTAACAGGTGCAATAAGAGATATTGAAGTACTTCCTCTTAATACACAAATTGGAGTTTGAGCCAGAGGCCAATTTCCTCTTTCTGGCCCAGCATTATGAGGGAGGGTGCAGGGATAGTCAGTGTGGATGGAAGTTAAGAACCAGCTTCCTGCTTCTCCCTCCAAAACAAATGGACTCGTGGCACAAGCTATCCAGAGCCTAGGGAAACAAACATTGGTAGAAACAAAGGCTAAAATTATAAGTTGAGGGGGTTGATATTTTCTTCAGTATATTAGAACAGAGCCTTTTACTCTGTATTGCCATATGCTGCATTTATCCAACTGCTCACTGATGGACCGTAATTTTCCTATTTTTACTGTTGTAACACAGCTATGCACATCCATGCACCCATTACTTTGTGTTTTTGAAAAATCAATAATTTTTTCAACTTTTATTTTTTATGAGCCCATGTGTGCAGTACACAATGCCTACCTTCTTCATGGAAAGTTGGTGCGTGTGCAGAGCGCATCTTAATCCTTTCCCATCCCCTACCCGCTGTGCCCACTCCATCTCTCAGTCCCTGCCCTTGTGCAAAAAATCTATCTCCCTACCTTCTATTATCTGTCTTTTATTTTGCTTTTCATTTATATTTTGAGTTTCTCCTGTAAGAGAAAGATTATGTATCTGATTAATTTTACTTAACACTATGGTCTCAGGGTACATCCTTTATTCTACAAATGACTCAAGTTTATCCTTCTTTATGACAAAGTAATACTCTGTAGTGTACAAACACCACATATTCTTCATCTATTCATCCGTTAATGAACATACATGTCACTTCCAATATTTAGCTACTGTTAGTTGTGCCGCTATAGGCATGGGTATGCATATATCACTTTAAAGTGATTCTTTAGCTTTTGGGGGAAGACACCTAGAAGAGGACTAGCTAAGAATTTCTAGTTTTATTTTTTGGAGGAATCTCCCTACTGATTTCCATAATAGTTGTGCTAGTTTTCATTCCAACCAAAAATATGGAATTGTTCCTTTTCCCCACAGCCTCGCCATCATTTGCTATTATTTGATTTCTTGATGAGGGTCACTTTTCTCTGGCATAGGGTGGAATTGCAGTATTGTTTTAATTTGTATTTCTCTAATGGCCAGTGATGTTGAACATTTTTTTGTGTATTTATTGGCCATTTGTACTTCTTCTGAAAAGTGTCTATTCATTCCAATTGCCAATTTTTAAAAATAAAAATCTAATAATTTAACTTAAACACAGTGCTTATCATTTGCAGTTACAATGTCCTAAAGACTTAGTAAATATTAACTTATTTAATGCTCGGTAGTCTATGAGATTGGTAGTATTATTCTCACATGATAGCTGAAAAAATTGTATTATAGACAAAACGTGCACCTATTATTTTCTGCAACCTCGCTGGAACATGGGTTTCCGGAAGTGAAACCGCCGGGCCAGAGGGCAGAATCATTTCAAATTTTTGGTACGTACTGCTACTGGATCTTTTGATCCAGAGACTGTGGGAACAAGACTAAGTCAAGTATTACAAGCACATACACAGGGAAGACTTTAAGTACAGAGCTTCAGCTGAAGGGAGCTAGCACCAATAAAGGGGATCAGGCTGCCCCAAATATAGGGATCCACAAGTTTTTATTGATTTCCTACAGTGTGTGGAAGTCCAGTAAGTTTCCACTGGCCAAGGCCATGCTTCCAAATGGTGTTTCTTTTTGCACCAGAGTTGGGCCTGGCAGTTACAGTCAATTTGTCCTAGAGGCTTCTTAATTTTTGTGTAGCTGGCACCATAATCCTGTATATCACATCCCTATGATAGGACTGCTGAAAAAGCACAAGAGTAGAGGTAGGAAAAAGAAGGGACAGAGAAGAAAACACTTAGCAGCTCCAGTGGTAATCAACATGTCTGCACGCACAGCCAGGTAGAATGACCCAAAGGTTAAGGCAGCAAAGAAGACAGACACAATATGAAGACAGAGGTGCCGCGCCTTTCCATCCCAGTCACCCCTCAGACCCCTGCAAGATGAAATGAAGAGTCTGTGTTCTCAGCAAAAGCCGCCTTTAGATCTCAGAGTAACAACCCAGGCGACTGTTGCCATACCCCACATATCAGAGGTGTTGTTACAGGAAAGATAGTGGGAGACTAGTCACATAGTACCCAGCGGTGTGACCTCTAAAATTAGTAATCTTTTAAATCAACTAAGAGCAAGTGCAACTAGAGCATTTATTTAGGTTTTCCCTTGGCGATGATTTCATTTTGTGGAAATATTCTGGTTTTGTGTTTTTATCAGGGTTTCACAGTGGGGTTGTTGTTGGAAAAGCATAAGGGTAGAGAAGCAACATGTTAACCTACAAAAGGTTTACTTTGACCAAGGGTTTATTTTATTGTTTCAATACAGCCAAATGACTCCAAAAAATTAGACAGTTTTATAGCAGACACTGCCTGCTGTCTCCCTGCCCCATCAATACTGGATGTCATCTCTTTATTAATTGATCGTCTCTGACAGGCAAAGAAGAATGATCTCATTTTTGTTTACTAAATTCACTTTTGACTTATTTGTTTATTTATTCATTTTTTTGTGTGTGTGATGTGTTGGTGAGTTCACTTTATTACTTTGTCACCAGGAATCACCATCTTCACTTGGTTCACCACAAATGGACTTCATAAAGGAGGGGGCAGAGGGCCACTGAATTCACTCTTGAGAGACTTAACCAGGTGGTGGGGGTTGAGAGCAGGCCAGGACAGGGCTGGCCCTTCACTGCACACAGATATATTTGTGGAGCCTTATATTATACATCTTAGATATAGGAATATATATATATACATACACACTATACACAAGCAGTAACACTGCAAAGGGGCCAGGCACCCAGACAAGGGCTGTGGGCACCAGGGTGTGGGGCGCTGGGGCAAGGGCAGCGCCGGGAGACGGCTGGACCAGGCCACCCTCCATAAATTCTGGGGTGGGGATTCCCCTTTCATGTTCCTTGGAGAATCAAAAGGGTCTTGGGCCAAGGTTAGGGTCCCCCAGGGTAACAAATAGAGGGTCTTGGTTACATGGGAGAAGCCAGGGACTCCAAGTCTTTGGAGATGAAGAATCACCAGGACAGGATGGAGTGGGGAGCCGATGCTGGTTCCCTGGGAGTCTTCCCACCAATGCCGCGCTCCTGGGGATCAGGAGCCGTGCTGGCCCGTGTCTACGCAGAAGGCTGGAGCCGGGGTTCTGCACCTCACTCTGTACCTTACCTGGGACCCTGTCTTCCTGTCCCAGCTCTAATCTTTCTAAGAGTTCTTGTAACTCTAAACTTGTGTGGAACCCCAGTGTCCTAGGGCCCTTGTGCTCGATGGGGAGAAGAGGCCCAGATTCCACCGGGCTTGCAAGGAGCCTTTCACCTAGGACAGCGAGGAAGCAAGGGCAAGCAGAGCAAGTGGAGGAGGGGTGCTAGATGCTGCTGGCCTGTGGGCTCGGGCCTCCCAGGGACCTCCCAGCGGTGGAGTCAGCAGCTCCGTGTCTCATCCCAGTCCTGCCCTGCCTTCCTCCTCCATCCAGGTCCCTGCCCAGTGGTGGATCACGCTGGGGGCCTGTACCCAGGCTGTACCCCAGGAGTGAGGGGTGCTTATTGAAAAGACTCAGCATCCCCACTCCTGGCAGATGTCTTGTAAATGCCAACAGCCCACGGTAGCAGGGTCAGCCTGCAATACACACCCAAGATCAGGTGAAGGTTAAAGGCACCCTGCCTCGAGGCCTGGCACTGCCAGTAGCTGATTGGCACCCAGCAGGAGAGATGGAGTCTCCCTGGGCCCACAGCAGGGGAGACTTCTGGTGGGGCTAGGCCTTGTCCCAGCCTCCCACAGTGGGCACAGAACCTCACCTTGCTGGAAACACTCCCACAGCCACCACGGCCCCGCTGGTGATGTTCAGGGCAGAGGTAACTGGTCCCCATGCTGTCTCCACTCCAGCCACCTGGGGGGACAGTCAACAGAGCCCCTTCTCCAGAGGTGGAAAGTGGAAATCAGCAACACGTGAGGTCCTCTCCCATCACTGCTGCCTTTGGAGGGACTGGGGCAGATGAGTGCACATCTGCGCTTCACTGCAACTCACTTGTGCTCAGAATCTGTTTCCCCTTCTCCTAAGTGGGGAGAGAGACGCTACTTGTCTGCCTCCCCACTGCTCCTGCCGCCTTCAGGGCCCTTCCTCAGCAGCCTTGGGCCCCAGCGCACGTGAACTGTGTGTCCCACCAACCACAGACTCCACCCTGTTCAGTGCTTATGCCCCCAAACAGACAGGGTGCTCTGGGAGGCAGGGGCCACACATCCTGGGGCTCCCCAACCCCATTGCCAAAAAGGGCCAGCAAGTGACCTGACTTGCTGGACCCTGGGAGGCCGAGGGTATGGTGGTGGGGACCCCATCCCTACGGGCCACGCACAGCTCCTCTGTTCCACCCCCCAGCATGTGCTGGGCAGACATGCTGTTCTCCTGGCCCGAGAGGCTCAGGTGGACCGTGCCTGTGCAGTGCTGCCTGCGGCTCCCCCTTTGGGCCTTTAGTGCCGTCAGGTCCCCTCTCCCACTCTGCCCACAGCTCTCCTTGCACTACCTGGGGGCAGCGCACCCCAGGGGCCCGTGCACCATCAGCCTTGTGACTCTGACCTCCCACTGCTCCCAAAGACCTCCTCATGCCCACAGGACTCCAGCCCCAAATCCAGCCTGACCCCCCACCTGTGTCCTAGGTCACTTCCATTTCCAGAGAGCTCACAAGGGCAGGGAATCTGCACCTGCTGGGTGACTCAGAGCAAGAAATGGGGGCAGGTAGCCAGTGCTGCCACTCAGCCCTGGGGGGTGCAGGGACTCCTCCTAGAGGCGAGGGCAGTGAGCAGTCCCAAGAGGCCGCAGAGGGGGCTGCTGAGCCCCTGTGGGACTCAGGGAACAAGCAGAGCACAGGGACAGTGAGTGATGGGGAGGGCGCACAGCTGGGGCAGAGCAAGCCAACTTGCAGCAGAGTCAGGGTGTCTCATGGGGCTGGGGTCCCCAAGTCCCCCACAGTGAGGGAAACACTGACCAGTGGAGCCCCAGGCTTGGTGGGGGGCGAGGACAGAGACGAGCAGGCAGGCACTTGGGGTCTGGGTGACCTGGGTGTGGCCTCGCCCCTACACCAGCTGCCTGAGGTGCCTTGGGTGAGTGACCTTGTTCTCCCCAGGCCTCAGTTTCCTCAACCACACAGTGGGGACGGCCCCGACGAGCCCAGCGGGCCTGCTGTAGGGGGATCTAGGGATGCCAGCCCGAGTGATGGGACTGAGCCCGTGTGGCCAGACTTCCAGGCCCCACACCTGTCCTGGTCCCACCATTCCCACCTTGGTACTGACAGGTCCTCTGCACATCTCAGTGTCCCCTTTCCAGGGACTAGCACTGCCTCTCATCCCTGCGCTGAGCATGGGCCAGGTACACAGCTGTGCTCAGAGAATGCTTGTGGACACAAGGAATGAACGCACTGCCCCAGCCCCACCCTCCAGGCCCCTGCTGGGCTCAGACACGCTGGCACACACAGGTAGACACCCCCATGCCTGGTGCCCCATCCCCTCCCCGAGCCACCCTGGCCTCCATGGAATGACCTGGAGGTGTGGAGGTGCTGGGTGGGGTGGGGGTGGGGTGGGCAGGGCTGGGGTGCAGGGCAAGGATGGAGCAGTCACTGAGGCTCAGTAGCCCTGGGACTGGTAGCCCTGTGGCTCCTTGTCACAGGCAGTAGCTGGCTGCACATAGGTACTGCCCATGCTGGCAGGAGATGGCCCTGCGCTGGGCTCCACGTAGGGGGAGTAAGGCATGCTAGAGTCCTGGCTGAGGTCCATGTAGTCCTGGGAGAAGAGGGCTGAGTCAGCGCTGGTCTAGTACCGCTGGAAGGCCAGCATGGCCTGGCCCACCCAAGTGAAGATGGAGAGGGCGGAGAAGGCTATGCAGGCCTGGCCGCATCGGTCCCTTCATTCATTGGGACCTTGGGTTTGTAGACCTGCCACTGGCTGGTCAGGAAGCAGAAGCTCATGAACCAGAGGAAGGTGATTTATTTTTTGACCCAAAGGTCATTTAGCAATGCATTATTAAGTTTCCAAATATTTGGGTGTTTTCCAGATAGCTTTTTGTTATTGATTTCTAATTTAGTTTTATTGTGATGAAAGAACATATTTTATACAACTTGAGGCATTTAAAATTAATTGTGATTTGTTTAATGACTCAGAATGTTGTCTATCTTGGTAAACAGTCTGTGCACTTGAAAAGAGTTGGTATTGTGCTGTTGCTGGGTGAAGAGTTCAGTAAGTCATTCAGGTCCATTTGGCTGATAATGTTGTGAATGTCTGTTATGTTCTTAATGGTTTTCTGCCTACTTGTCCTGTTCATTACAGAGAGAGGCATATTGACTATTGCAACTATAATTGTGGATTTCTGTATTTCTCCTTCTAATTTTACCAGTTTTTGCTTTATTTATTTTGAAGCTATTGTTAATAGCATAATGTTTAGTATTATAATACTGCTTAATTATCCCTTTATCAGTTGAAATGACTTTAAACCAGGTAATTTTCTTGGCTCTGAAATCTTTTGTATGTTATTAAAATAGTCACTGAAGTTTTCTCTTGGTTAGTGTTACTGTAGTATATCTTCTAAAATTCTTTTATTTTTAACACAATTTTGTCCATATAAAGTGCATTTCTGGTAGGCAGCAGATAATTTGGTTTTGATTTTTAAGCCAGTCTAACAATCTCTGCCTTTTAATTGGAGTATTTAGACCATATACATTTAATGTAATTACAGTGATCAGTTCACCAACTTGATTCTTTCCATGATTCTGTTGCAAATTGAGTTGAACAAAAACTGAATTAAATTCAATGGCTATGCTCAATGCTGACCTCATGGGAAGATTTGATTCCATTCTCATCTTGTTTGGTTTGTCTCCAGAACAATGGATAAAACTAATTGTGCATCAAAGTATATTGTGTTTATTATATTGTACTTAAATCTATCATTTTGCTACTTGTTTTCTTTTATTTTTTATTTATTTTGTTTTTATTTTAAAGATAAAACAACCAAAACAGATTAACAGACACACAGACATAAATAAAACAACATAAAAACAACTGAGGGGACACTGGATCAGAGACGGTCTGTGATCTGATGACATTGTGGTTTGCTTCCAAGACCTGGGAGAACTAGGTACACTTCACCAACTGCCGGAAGATTCCAGACTAAGCAGTGCATCTCAGCAGCCCCTGAGGGGCGAGTCTGACCACCAGTAAAACTAGGGAACCCTAGTGACCTCTGCTGAGCTGCCAGGGGAGAGGGAGACTGATCACCCTGCCTCCGGCATCAAACATGATAAGATGAAGGACTAAAACACAATCTCAGAACTCCGCCCCACTCAGAGCAAGTCCAGGAGACATCAACATAGGAGGACTTGGTAAACACATACCTTGAATTTCTGAAATGACTGCAATGGAAGTAAAGAAACAACTCCATCAGGCCATAGAAGACACCAGATCAGAAATAATATCTCAGGTAAAGAATGAAATGGCAACAATAATGAAAGAATTGCTCAGCACATCTAAAGAAGATATATATATATATATATATATATATATATATATATATATATATATGAGCTGCGGCAATGGAAGAGCTCACCTGTCTTGTTTCTTTCACATATATATGAAAAACAAACAAGAAAAGCAATATAGAATTTCAGACAAGGTGATAGGAAATTAGCAGTGGGTCTTGTACTACATGTTGATATCTTCAAATTGGTTACTCAGATTGCTGTTTGTTTTCTAATTGTTTCATCTGCTTTTTACTCTTTTTTTGAGTTTATTGACTGTTTTATGAGTTCGTTTTAAGTTTAACTAGTTTATTAGCTATGGTATTACCTTTTATTATATTGTTTTAGTGTTTTCTTTACAGTGTATGACTAATTCTTAACTTCTCACAGTCCATCTTCAAGAATATGACAGTTCTTTCGTGTATCTATCTATCTGACTATGTATCTATCTACTTACCTGGCTATCATCTTGCAATACTACATTACTATTTATCCTTTCCTGGACTTTATGCTGTTATTATAATATTATGTTAATATTTCTTTATGCTAATATTGTAATATTATTATAGCTATATATTAGGCAATACATAATTATTACATTGTTGCAGTAGTTTATTATCTTTTAAAGATGTTCAAATAATAAAAACATTAAAATACTTCTCCTCAGGTCATTACCCTTTCCAGTGTTCTTTATTCTCTTGTGTAGATCATTACTTCCACCTGGTGTCGTAGTTCTTCTGCCCGAAGGATATCCTTTGACATTTCTTAGAGTGCACATTGCTGGTGTTGTATTCTTTCAGCTTTTGAATGTCTGAAAATGTCTTCTTTTTTACTTTAAAAAGATATCTTCATTAGGGATAGAATTCTAGGTTGACAGTGTTTTCAACACTTGTACAGTTTTTTTTTTCTTTCACCACTCAGGCAGCAGTCTTCAATATTACATTTTTTTTCCCATTTGTATATAGTATCTTTTTCTCTTATAGTTATTTTAAAGATTTTTGTCTATACTAGTTTTGAGCAGTGTGACTATAATGTGACTTGGTGTCGTTTTCTTCATGTTTTTTATACTTGGACTTTCATCAAACTTCTTGGATTTGTGGGTTAATTGGTTTTATCAAATCTGAAATATTTTGGGCTCTTATGTCCATAAATATCTTTTCTGTTCCTTCTACTCTCTACCTTCTTCTCCTTTGGAGGTTCTAGTTACTTGCACGTTAGGTCACTTGATGTTTCACAGTTCAGTGATCCTCTCATCATTTTAAATAAGATGTTTTTCTCTGTGAGTTTCATTTTGCTATTGCTGTCCCCTTACGTTCACTAATATTTTCAGTGCCGTGCCTAATCTATCATTAATTCCTTTTCAGACTCTGTAATTTTCATCTCTGATATTCAAGTTGGCTTTTACAAAAACTTATCATCTGTACTTTTTCTTCACTTTTTGAATGTGTGGGATACACTTGCCATAACTGTGTCAGTGTCCCTGTCTGCCAATCCTAACATCTGCTGTTAATTCTGAACCTGTGTAAGTTGATTTATTTACCCTCCACAACATAAATTATGTTTTTCTGCTTCTCTCTGTGCCTAGAGATCTTTGGTTGGATGCTAGACATGATGCGTTTTGCTTTATTAAGTCCTGGATTTGTAAATATTCCTATAAGTATTCTTATTTTTTCCCTCCTAGGATAGTATAGATAAATTTTGAATCTTGCTATTATGACATTAGGCCAATCTTGCATAGCTACTACTAGGGTTAATTATATTCCACTACTGAGGTAGAAGTAAGACCTTCTTGAATACTCTAGCCAACTAGCGATGAATTTCTGGTTTTCCCAGTCTGGTGCATGGGAGAAGGAGGCAGCATCCTACCTTTGTGTGAGCATTATTGTGGTTTAGATTTAAAATGTTGCCCAAATGTCTCATGTTTGGAGGCAGGTCTGATTGTGAGAAACAGGTCACTGTGCACGTGGTCTTGAAGGATGTATTCTTGTCCCTGCCCCCATCCTCTCTTGGCCTCCTCCAGCAGATCATCTGCCAGGCGGTCTCTGCCCTGGAGAGAGCTGGCCATGGACTGGATCCACTGGAACTTTGGGCCAAAGTAAACCTCTCTTCTTTTCAGTTGCAAATGCCAGTGTTTCATCCCAGCACTGAAAGCGGGACTAACACAGGCAACGTTCTTTCATCTTTTCATACTGTTTTCCCCCCCAGCTGTTGCTTCCTTCCTCACGTGTGCTGATCAGTACTGTGCTGAATATGGTGGGGGATGCTGCATAGATATCCAGGACTCACTCTCCGTGCCGCGTTTTCCCCTTTGTCTTGGCTTGGGAATGCCAGCACCTTCATCTCCTCAGATGTCTAGTACTGTCCCCTGAACTCAGGACACCCACCACGCTCTGCCTGGTTTGCTGGTTCCTGTTCCAAGGCCTACATGGGATGAGCTGTGGCAATGGAAGAGCTTACCTGTCTTGTTTCTTGTTTCTCAGGGATCATTCTCCTTCATTGCCTGATGTCCAATGTACGTAAGTGCTTTTTTTTATCTACTGTTTTGGATGGGAGTTTAAATCTGTTTCCTTTTACTCTTTCTTGGATTCATATTAACTATTTCAAGATTTTAAAATGTGTTTAGGATTTAAAAGATATGTAGAAGTAATGTATGTGCCAACAGTACCCAAAGGAGAGGAGAGGAGAAATGAAAGTACATACTATTTATAGGGCTTTGGCAGTGCAAGTGAAGTAGTGTAATGTTGCTTTAAGGTAGACTGTGGTAAATTGAACATATCTAATGCAAATCTGAGGGTAACTAATAAAAAATAAAGTGAAGCTATTAAAAGGAACAACAACAAAAAATCCTATAGGAAACATAAGGAAAAAAACCCAGCAAGAGTGTAAATTTAAACCAATGATATAAATAAAGTCTAAGATGATCTAAGCATTCCAATTAAAAGGGAGAAATTTTAAGAATATATGTTATCTATTAGAAGCCTATTCTATGTATAAAGACAGGGCTAGGTTAAAAGTAAAAAGACTGATGCATATGCACAGCACAAACATTAACCCAAAGAATGCTACTGGGTTCTGTTATAGCAAGTAGATTTCAGAGTCAGGAATATGGCCAAGGATAAAGAGAGACGTTTCACGATGACAAATGGGCCAGTTAATCAAAAAGACCTTAAATGTGCACTCACACAACATTAGGGCTTCAAAATATACACAACAGAAGCCAAGGATAGGACTAAGAATAAACAGACAAATCTACGGTTGCAGCTGGAAATCTCAACATTCCTTTCTCAGTAATTGAAAGAACAAGTACAAAAACGTAAGTAAGAATGGAAGAATTTACCAATACTCTCAATCAACTATACCTAATTGACATTTATAGAACACTACACCCAACAACATCAGAATGCACATCCTTTTTAAGTGCTCATAGAACATTTACCCAGACAGAGGATATTCTGGGCCATAAAATAAAACTAAGAAGACCAAAATCACATAAAGTATGTTCAACGAACACAACAGAAGTAAATTGGTAATCAATAACAGTAAGATATCTGGAAAATCCCTAAATAATTGGTGGCTAAATGACATACTCCTAAATAAACAATGGGCCAAAGGAAAAAACCCACAAGGGAAATCAAAAGGCATTTTGCACTGAAATAAAGTGAAAAAGTACATGAAAATTTGTGGGATGTGTCTCAAGCAGTGCTTAGAGGAAATTTACTAAGGAAGAAAAAAGATCTTAAATCAATTTTGTGAAGTTTACCTCAAGAAATTAGAAACAGAAAAGCAAATTAAATCAAAAGTAAATGGGAGAAAAATAACAGAGACAGGAGAATAGCCTTTTAAAAAATAGCAAGCAAAGCCAGAGCTTGAGGGAAGAGAGGGAGAGAAAGAGGCAAGGAGGAAGAACGGGGAGAAGGAAAGGAGGAAGGAGACAGGGAGAGAGATCAGTGAGATTATAACTCCCAAAGATTGTTCTTTGAAAATGTTGATAACACTGACAAGCCTGTAGCCATACTAAGGGGGAAAAAATAAAGAAAAGACATAAGTTGTCAAAATCAAGGATGAAGGAGGAGTTGTCACAATAGGCTTTACAGATATTAAAAGGATAACACACTGGTCAATAAATAAATTGGTCAATAACATTTGACAACTTAGAGAAATGGACAAAAAATTGAAAGGCATAAATAAAGTGTCTTATTCTGTGTCATCATTTGTCTATTTTTAGTTAAGCAAAAACTCAGAAATCTCATATAACATAAAATTTACCACCTTAAAATTCACATGTAAATGGTGCTAAGCTTATTCAAAGATTATAAAACCATCATTTGTATCTGATTTCAACATTTATATCACTCTAAGAAAGAAACCCCATATCCATTAACAGGTATTCCCCATTTCCTCCTTCTCCAAGCCCTGCTATCTTTAATCTGCTTTCTGTTTTATGGACATTGTCAACATTTTCCACTTAGCATGAACTTGCAAGATTCATTCCATGTTGTAGCATGTGTCAGTAATTCATTCTTGGTTTAGGCAGAGTAATATTCATTGCATGGATACACCACATTTTTTGTTCATTAACCGATAAACGTTTAGGTGGTTTCCACTTTTTTACTATTATGAATAATACTGCTACCAACATTCCTTAATGAAGTTTTGAGTAAACATGTTTCACTTCTCCTGGCTGTGTACCTAAGAGTGGAGTTTCTGGGTCACTTGGCAACTGATACTTAATTCTTTGAGAGACTGTTTTCCAAACCAGCAGAACCACTCTGCAATCTTACTTGCAATGAATTAAAGTACCAATTTCTCCACATCCTCTCATTATTTCTACTTTTTGTTTCTTACAACTATCCTAATAGGTGGGAATTGATATCTTATTGTAAGTTTGATGTCCATGTCCTAATGATGTTGAGCATCTTTTCATATGTTTATTGGCCATTTGTATCTCTTCAGAGAACTGTCTATTGAAGTCATTTGTCTATTTAAATGATTGGGTTGTCTTTTTATTTTTGAGTTGTAAAAGTTCTTTATTCTGCATACCAAGCCCTTACCAGATACATCATATATTTATTTGAAAATCTTTCCTTTCACTTGTTTCTTTTTTCATTTTCTATGTAGTATTTTTTGATGCACAAAAGTTCATCACTTTGATGAAATTCTATTTGTCTTTTTTTCTTTAGTTGTTCGTACTTTTGATATCACATCTAAGAAATCATTCCTTCATCCAAGGTCAAGAATATCGCCACCCATGTTCCCTCCTAAGACTTTTATAGCTTTAGTCCTCTCATTTATAATTTTTTCATTGTTGTGGTTTTTTGAGACAGGGTCTCACTATGTAGTCCAGGCTTGTCCTGAACTCACTATGTAGCCCAGGCTGGCTTAAACTTGCAGCAATCCTCCTACCTCAGCCTCTTGAGTGATGAGATTACAGGTGTGCACCACCATGCCCAGACACATTTATGTTTTTAACACATTTTGAATTAATTTTATTGTGTTTGGCCTGAAATGTGGCCCATTCATCATTTTGCATGTGGATATCTAGTTGTTCCAGCATTATTTGTTGAAAAGACCATTCTTTCACCATCAAATGATGCTTTTATTCTCATTGAAAAATTAATTGAGCATAGACATATAGGTTTATTTCTGAATTTTCAATTATATTCCATTGTTCTCTACATGCCTATCTTTATGGCAACACCATACTGCCTTAATTACATACTGCTTTACAAGTTTTGGAATAAAAACGTGTGAGTCTTTCAACTTTGTTCTAGTTTGCTTTTCCTGTTTTGAGTCTTACATTTTCCCATGAATTTTAGTATTGGCTTGTCCAATTTGGGAACCCCTGTCATCTTAACAATATTAAGTATTCCAATCCATGAACATGGGATATCTTTCCATCTGTTTAAACAATGTTTCCATTTTTAAACAATGTTTCATCATTTTTAGCATATGTCTTTCATTTCTTTAAATTTATTAAGTACTTTATACCTTTTGATGTTATTGTAGATGGAATTATTTGCTCTATTTTCTGATAATCCTTTGCTCGTATACAGAAACATGATTGGTACAAATAGATCTACTATCCTACATGTTTCCTAATGTCGTTCCTAATGTCTGATAGTGTGTGTCTCTGTGTGTAAGCATGTTGGTGTTTATATATAAGTTTCTTTATACAGAAATAATTTTTCATCTAATGTTCCCATACAGGTGCCTAATTTTTGTGTTTAGACTCTTCAATACATTGCCATAAATAAGTGGTGAGGTCCTTGTTTTGCTCCTGATTTAGAGTTCACATCCATATTTTAAAAAACTGATTCTGTAGTCTAAAACATTTCCATAAGGAAAATGCAAGGCCTCAGATGACTTAAATGGTTAGTTATGTCAAAAATTTAAGAGCAAAATCATACAAATTCTATGGAAACTCTTCCAGAACACAGGAGAAGAGGAAATGTTTCTTAACTCCTTTTAAGAGATAAGCAGTACTCTGGCACCAAAACCAAAGGTAATATAGGAGGGGAAAGCAACAGTCCAATATGCCACACCAACAAAAAGGCAAAATACCTTAATAAAGTATCATGAACTGAATCTGACAATATGTGAGAAAATTAGTATACCATGACTAAGTGGAGCTTCTCTCAAGAATGCAAGCTTGTTTTAGCATTCAAAAATCAGTGGGTCTCACCAGTTTAACAGACAAAAAAAAAATTATATATATATATGTATATATATATATACACACACACATATATATGAATAGATACAGAAAAGGCATTAGATAAAATTGAGAACTCATTCATGTTTTAAAAAACAAACCAAAACCAAAAATTAGAAACAACCTCAGCAAACTAGGAGAAGGGAATGTCCACAACCTGATAAAGGGTGTCTGTGAAAACAGACAGCGAATGTCACTGATGAAAAGGCATATATTTCCCCCTCAGAAAAGGCAAAGGTTTCCACTGTCATTTCTGTTGGACAACAGAAGAGGTCCTAGTCAGTGCAAGCAGGCAAGGAAATAAAAAGGATCACAGACTAGAAAGAAAAAATAAATAAAACTATCTTTTTTGTACAAATTATATGATCATCCATCTATGTAGGAAATCCTAGTAGATCAACAAAAATGCTACAAGGATTGATTAATGAGGTTGGGATGGTAATGAGATTCAAAGTTAATATACAAAAATCAATTGTATTTCTGGATACTGGAAATAAACAATTAAAAATTAAAATTTTAAAATATTCAGAAGAATAGATTGAAAAATATGAAATACTTTCGAGTAAAATTTTAAAAATCAGCACAGTATATACAAATCCTGTATATCAAAACAACAAGGTATGATTCAGAGAAATTAAATATAATGAGCTATGTTATATTCATGAATCAGAAGACTTAATGATATTTAATGCATTTGTTATCAAAATCCTAGCAGGATACTTGAAGAAATTGACAAGCCCATTCTAAAATTCACATGGAAGTGCGAAGGGTTTTGAATAGCCCAAATAAGTTTGTGAAAGGAAGCAAGTTTGGAGATCATATACAAAATTTTAAGATTCACTGATAAGCTACAATAAGCAAGACAGTATAATATTGCCACAATTATAGGTATTTAGTATGATAACATAGTATAAGAAGTCCACAAATAGACCCAGAAAGGATAATGGGCTTAAAAATAGTCAGCTGATTTTTAACACAGGCACTGGGTGGAAATAATATCTTTGACAAATAATAGTGAGAATTTGGATGTTCACTGAAAAAAACAAAACAACAAAACTTCAACCCTTATTTCACACCGCACACACACACACACCCACACACACACACACACTTAATTCAAGATGAATCATAGAAGAAAATATGGGAGATAAAACTAAATTTCTGTGATGAAAATATAAGAGAAAATCATGGTGATCTTGGGTTTATCAGAGATTTATTAAATCTATGATTTTGAAAAAGCAAATGCCATAAAAAATTAATGAAGTGAATTTCACTGATGCTAAAAAACCACACCTTATGCTCTTCAAAAACAAATGAAAAAAAAAAAAGGGGAGCTATAGACTGGAAAAATTTTTGTGAAATGTTTATAAAGGATTTATATCTTGGGTATATAAATAATATGACAAGCAATTCAATAAAGCATGTAAAACATTTGTAGTCTTCAAAGATAAAAATATAAAATAAATACATGAAAAGTTGCTTTGCATCATTATTAATCAGAGAATTGCAAAAGAAATCACAATGGTATACTTTTATAGATTCATTGGAGTGGCTAAATGATAAAATCTGACAATGTCAAATGTTGACAAAAATCTGGAACTCTCACACACTGCTGGTGGGAACATAAAATCGTATTGCAATGGCAAACACTGAAATGACACCCAGGATTTGAAGGCAGATTTATTTATGTGGAGGGGCACTGATTGGGATTATTTCCAAAAATGTCAGCCCCTGATCTCCAATGGTTGAGGGTTTATATGGAATAAGCAAACGGGAAGTACAGAGGCAGAATGGCTCATCAGTCGGGGACTGGTTTATACAGTTACAACATAGCAACCAGCTATGCATCACAGTGACCAGCCCTTTCTAAGAAACAAAAGTAACAGGAACTCTAACCAGAACTATTACCTGGGCAACTAACAAACTGAAGTGTACTGGGCTGAGGGGCATCTTTTGCTACAGTATGACTACTTTGGAAACACCTTATCATGAACATTCAAGTAAATTCTTTCTGTTATAACAATTTGTTATTACTTCTCTGAGGTAAATATGTAAGGGTAGGATTCCTACGCCATGTTGGGGCATGTTTAATTGACAGGTAACTACCAAGCTGTTTCCAAAGTAGTTCTGTGTTCACTGGGGTGATGGCTGTGTGTTTGTCAAGACCCATAAAACTGTGTACCTATAACAGGTACATCTTACTGTATATAAATTGTAAGACAATAAAGCAAATCAGAGTCCCTGGTAATTCCAGTGTGCAGCCAGGCTAGAGACCACTGATCGAGGCTGACTCCCTTATTTTGTAGATGGGAAAAGACTAAGGTCCTGAGAGGGAAGCACCTGTCTACTGGGTCAGTGGGTGAATGTACTGACTGATGGATAAAGGACTCAGTGAGGTTGTGGCTAATCTGATGCTGGAATTGGTATCTTCTTGCACCCAGAAACTCTTTCCCTCTGCATTCAAAGTTAAAGAAGATTTAAGAATTGGTTTCTGATGGAGACAGAGAAAGTGCAGGGGTCAGAGCAGCCTCTGATGCAACCTGTGAGCCTTTATAAGGTGGGTGAGGCAAGATCACGCATCTGAACTATTGACAAGGCATGGTGGCACCTTCCACCTTCCCTACCCAGGTTCTGGTCCTCTGGCTGGGCCAGCTAGGATGGATGCTTGGGACTAGGGAGGGGAGGAGGGCCTGGCTGCTCAGAGGGTGGTTTACAGTTTCGCAGCCCTAGCATCAGCTGGGGCTTGTTGGAAATGTAAATCTCAAGATCCATCCAGACCAACTGAATTAGTTGTACACTTGGAATCTTGAGAAGTACTGTAGTAGAAGACTTGGCAGAATTTGGGAAGGTTTTTAGGATGGAGCAGGGATAGTGATCCAATCTGTTTCTTTCCTAGGGGCAGCAAGTCATAAATAGAGGGACACTGGATCAGGGGTTAAAGAGTCAGTCACCTTGGGTGGATTCCTTCCCCTTCCTGAGCTTTAGTGTTCTCATCTGCACAATGGGAACAAGAAGGGGTTGCTTAGCCAACTAATTTAGAAAGGGAACAGGTTGATGTGAAGTCACCTTGGAAGCCCCAGGTGGCTGGCACACACTGTCACACCTCTCCCTGCCCGCTGACCTGCTGGTTTCTATTTCTGGAACACATTGACCTCTCAATACCACCCCTCAGCTCAAACCCAGGCTCATAGTTCATGCTCAGCAGATCTTGTGGCCTCATGGCAGTCTTCTAGCCATCTGGTTCCCCTCCTGGTTCCTGAAGGCAGATGAGAGCACACAAGGAGCCCCTGTCTTGTGTGTCACGTGGAGGGGAGAGCTGGAGCTGGAAACAGGAGTGCTGGTACATGGTGCACATTCCTGGATCCTTATGTATTCAGGTGCCAGGGACCTTTGAATCTCCTGGAGCCCTCAATAGTGAGTTTCTAGGACAGCTCAGGTTGCAGAAGCTTGGGGTGCCTTTGAAATTCCAGCTTCCTCTACAGAGGGAATTCATGTGCAAGTCTGAGGCAGGAGAGCAGCAGTTGTGGGATCTTGAGCTCTCAGGTCACTACCAGGCATGGGAAGCAGGGTTGTCCTGTGGCAGAAAGGGCTTGTGGCAGTTCAACAGCACAGAGTCTGCCTTGTGCTGCACCTTTGGCTGGTCTGGTTTCCCCGTAGGCCATGTGTCTTCCGGACATGTGTGATCACTCTCTTGGCCTTCACCGTCCCCCCTCAAAACACCAGTTCTTTGCTTTGTCCATGTCCATGGCAGGTACTGCCTCCTTCTGGTGTGTGTTTCCACATTCCTAGCTTTAAGTTAACTGGCCTGGCATTTGTTGTGACCACCTAGCACTAACTGCTATTTCTGGATCTGCCTGGGGATAGCCCTGGTATGAGCTGTGCTCACTCTGGCACAGGGAAGGATTTTCAGGGCATGTGTGGCCATTCAGCAAGCACTGAACAAGGCTTAAAGTGTCTTTCTAGTTCTTGTCCCTTGCATGACCAGGGGGCATTGTTCTTGTGGCTTTTGCAAGGCCCTAGAGGGGCTGAATGGGACTGGGTATTGGGACTGAATGTCATCTGGCTGAACAGTTCTTGGCAGCAAGGATGCCTAATATTCCTCTGAAGCTTAACCTGGCCAAAGTGGAACTTTCAGTTCTGCTCTCCAAAACCTATTCTTAGTAAATGACATCTTAGTAAGTGACACTGTCATCCACTCACTTAAGCCAGAAAACTCCATTTCCTACATCCAGCCCTGCAGTTCCCAATGACTTCCGTGTTACCAAACCCTTGTACAAATCCACTTAGCTTCCTGTGGTGGTTGTGATACATCATCACCACTTCCCCTTGAAGTTCTGGAGGCCAGAAGTCTGAAATTAGGTCCACTGGACCAAAACCAAGGTGTTAGTAGGGCATCTTAGGGGGTTTGAGGGCAGAACCTGTTCCTTGTTTCTCTCAGCTTCTGGTAGCTCTAGACAACCCTTGTTCTGTGGCCGCATATTCTAATACCTCTACCATGGTGGCCACATCTGTGCCAAATCTTCCTCCCCTCATCCTCGTGATGGCACACGTGACTGCACTTATGGTCCACACAGACCATCCAGGGCACGCTATCCAACCCAAGGCCATTAATTTCAGGATACCTTCAAAGTCCTTTCTTGTACAAAGTAATATTCCAAGCTTCCAGGGATGTATTCGGGGATTGTTATTTAGATTCCACACTTTCTTAGCAGTTAACCTCTATCTTTGAAGCTTCTCTTGTCTTGGTTCCCATGAAGCTCTTTCTTCATTGGCCATCGATCTCCTTCACCTTTACTTGAAGACTCAGTAGCAGGTTTCTGCCATCAACTCGGTGACTAAGGCTGAGGACCGGCTTGCGTCATTCTTGTTTCTACTCTCTCCTCACCACCTTCCATCATCCTGCCAGCTCATCTTCCAAAATATGGGCCAAGTCTTCCTTCTTTATGTCTCTGTATCTCATTTCTACCTTCACTGCCAGACTCTTTGTCCATGGTCCACACCACCCTCCTCCCTCACCAGTGAGCCACTCTGCAGCCAGAGGAAAGAATTGGAAGCCCCCAAACCCACACAGCAGCCTCTCAGCCTTGCTCTTCCAGCCATAACTGCAGTGTACATTTCCGTGATGGTTTCCAGATAATCTCTTACCTCAAATGCAGAAGTCTCCAACTACACAGAATTGTGACTTTTATTTTCTGTGGCTGGGCTTTTCTGATACCACAGTGTATAATACCAGAAAAGTGTCAAGCTGTGAGCATGGGCAACCTGGAAGTATGGAATGGGATAGGCATCACCTCTTGGGGGCAGCCTGTGGCCAAAGAAGAAGGAGCAGAAGTCAATGTGTAACTTCTTCCTCCCTGTAGAGAAGCAGATTGGGAATTCTAAGAGGTGTTCCATGTCCTTCTTGGAAGGTTCCTGTGGGACCAAACTCCGGTTTCCTGTGATGAGGTGTAGCTCGGTAATGCGCTCTCATACTGGAGTTTTCTGTTTCTGTTTCACCCTCCTTCCTCCTTCCTTTTTCTCAATTGGCTTGACATCCTCAGAAGACATGACTCAAACCTTTAGCTTTGGAGGAGCGTTTTTACCTTACCCGGGGGAGGTGAGCAGCACAGACACACAATGATTAGAGTCTATTCTCCAGCAGAGTGGTAGAGTAAGACTTGAAATATCCTCTTGTAAGGATGGAGGAAATATTAAACTCAACAAAGCTGAGTTTCTAGCGCTGCAGCCAATTATATTTGCACGCAATTGTAGGTGGCTCACAGATACCGCCAAGGCCCACCGTCTTTCAAGGCGAGATTGTTAGCGGCCTTCCTCCGTGTCTCTGTCCGCGGTGCTGAAAGATCCTGAGGTTCTGAGATGACGCAGTTTCCCCTACTTAGATTTGCCCTTTTTGTAGTTTTTCCAAGGATTCACACTTTTTGTTATTTAATATTTTTATGGAAGGTTTAAAAACTGTTGCAGGGTAAATATAACTAGACCTCTCACTTCCCAATTTTCACTTCTTGTCCTTTTAGCAATTCTATCATGTTTCCATGATAACATTTTCCTTCTGGGAAGTGAGGGGAGTGTTGAGGCCTTCACCCAGTCTACACCCTGTTCACAAGGATCCGTGTGTCTGGAAGAGAGGCTGAGGCTTGGATGGGGGAAGCTGTGCATTCTTGGCCAGTATGAAGCATGGCTGACTTCATTCATATGTTTTAGCAAAATGTTGAGTATATTCTTGCCACTTGATTGCCAGTGCTGGAAGCCTCTGAGTCATCTTCAACTCGATCTGCACCCCACAGCCTTTGAGTCACCAAGGCTAGTTCAGAAGTGTGTTCATTCACTTCTTTCCTCCTCCTCCTCCTCCTCCTTCTCCTCCTCTACCACCATGGCCTTGGATCAAACCTTTATGTCTGAATCACAGTAACTGCTTCAAAAGGGCCTCTCTATCTCTATATTACATCTGCCAATTGATCCTCCACACAGTTGGAGAGCTCCCATTGTGCTTAAGTGTCAGGTCCAAACTCCCTAATGTGACCTCTTGCCAACTGGCCATGCTTGGTCCCTCCTCCATGCCTTCATGTACACTGTAACCCCCCCCCACACACACACTTCCTTCCCTCCTCTGCTTGGCAAAGTCCTCGTCAGCCCCCCATACTCAGCCACAATGATGCCTCTTCTCTGAAGCCTTTACTGACATTTTAGGCTCCCACTGGTCCATAACCCTACACTACCCATGTCCTCTGCCTCCTTTCTCAGCTCTGGGCAGGATTACAGCAGCCTCATCTTTCTACCCCAGCCTTTTCACACCAAGTCCAACGAAATACAGATGCTCATTGAAAATGTTCTGGATGCACATCTGGTTGGTAGACTTTGATTTATCAGTTGAACTTCCCTCAGAGATCAACCACTCCGATGTCTAGTCACCAGCTGCCCCGGGACCTTCTCCCCAGCCTTACCGGTGCTCACTGAAACTTTTAGGACCACATAGCAGCTGTCACTTGCCTCTTCTCTTCTGGTTTCCAAATGCTTAAACCTGTATTTGCATCACCTCCCAACTCAATGTGCTTTTTTCTCTCTGGGTATGAGGATTCTAGGTACTTGTAAGTCTCATAGACTCATTAATTAAAGAACTTTGTTTTGTTTTTATGCAGGAGTCTCTGACCAGGGAGAGTGAGATGCCTGTACAACACAATACCCAGAAGCTGAAAATTCCCAAGTACCCCAGACCCTCTGCTTGTCTTGGCAACTAGGAGCTCATGTCTTCCAGAATCTGTCCAAAGCTCAGCCTGTCTAAAAGGCTCCATGAATCATGTTCAGAATTAGGAAATTAAGCAAATATTTACTTCATTCATAGAGAAGAAGGAAAATCTCTCCCAGGTGGAAAAGAGCCTGAACACCTCCCTGTACATTCATGTCTCATCCACTCAGACTTGTACAGCTCTGAGACAGAGAGCATTTTCCCCTGGGAAAGAGGGGGAGTGAGGATCAGGGGAACCACTGCTAAGGATGTGAAGCACACAGAACTTTCGGGCTTCTGTAGTATGACGGGAGGGTCCAAGGGTTATGGTTTGGGGTTTCAGCGGTGGACTGTAGGTGAGTATAGGAGCCAGACTGAGTTTGGAGTGGTGGGAGAAGGACGTGTTGCTGACGTGGAGCACACAGCTCCAGGAGTGAGAAGAGAGCGATGTGTCCCAAACAAGGGGAAGGTGATGAGGTGGGTCTGCAGGTCCAGCATGCACATGGTGGGATGAAAAGTTCAGGCTATGAGGTGGGAGTTATAAGCATAGGTGGAGGGGACATTCCAGGTACATACATTGCGAATAGATTTCTGAATATGGGATATCTCTGGAGAGGGCAAATGTTAGGTGTGATGGATGAGGTATGAGGGGTTGTGTGCATGTGCCTATGTGTCCTAGGGGGTCACATAGACCTGGAAACAGTTGGCAGCAGTGTGAATACTATAGCAGATGAATGGTAAGAGATTAACAGGAGACAAAGGGTGGGACTCATGGCAGAAGTCTGTTGACCTAGAAAGTACAAGATCACCTGGGGCATCTTCTGGCCCATAAGCCCCTCAGTATCTGAACACAGCTCAGTATACAAAAGGGCCCTGTCAATTTCATAGACACCAGGAGGTCTTTCAGCATATACTGTGCCCTCATCCTGGGGTACTTAATTTTGGAATACAGAGTGATTCATTTTCAGATATGTTTGAGAAATCATGGGAATAACATGACCCCGGGGGGAGCAGCAAGTGCCCAGGGGACATTGCTGATGGGGCTGGAGAGGTACACTGAGAGCCTGTGGTCTGAGGGCCCGGGTCGAGGGAGCCCCAGAAACGGACCTCAGAGGGCAGTGCACATGTGTGTGGGTGTACTGTAGGAGGCGCGGGAGAAGTGGTGTCCAGGGCACAGTACAAGGTCAACTTGGCACAGCACATGGTTTGGATAAGCTTTCGAGAACTGCAAACTCATGTGCCAATGGTGCCAGAAAGGCAATGCAAATGGGGGGAAAGACCAGGTGCAAAATGAAATTTTGGAACCTGGACAGACAAATGGATTGTGGGCTGCACCCAGCTAAGGGTGTTCAAGAGAAAAGACCCACACCAAATGGTGGGCAGGCCAAATGAGGTCTGGCTGTGGCCCCCCACTAGAGACTCCTGAAAGCAGCAATTGCTCTGACTGGCTCAGCGTGTATGTATGACAAAGGGCCCGTCTAGCCGAAGTGGACGAAGGGAATTTTTTAATCACATAGGAGAGGGTCTGCCATACAGAGCGGGGGTCACAGGTGTTTCTGGGTGGAGTATTGCTCACCTTTTGGTTACAAGAAGTTAGGCATGGATTGTAGAATAAGCACATATTTTGCTTGCTAGAAGAGTGGCCCTCACCCTGAGATCCCATACTCCCCAACTGCCTCCAGGCTGGTTCTGCTTTGTGTACAGACTGTCATCCTCAGGCCCATACAACCTTCCAACCCACATTTCGGAGCTGCCTTAGCCCTGCCTGATTCTTGCAGGCTTCGGTCCCTTAGGGTGCACCCCCTACTTCTCAGTCCTCTAATCCCCTTTCATTCCCCTCTGGCGAGGTGGGCAGAGGAGGGGCCCAAGCCCCTCCAGCTTCCATTGTCTGTGCTCCTTGAAACGTTTAAAGGGATTAGGGGCTGGGGGCTGGGCCAGGGGCCTTCAGGGATGCGTGTTCAGTGGGCGAGAAGATGAGATTCCTCTTTCTTCCATCTCACTTGTCCAGAGGGTTGGCGAGTACGAGATAGATGGCGTGGATAAAGGGGCATCCAATTAATTCCAATTTAAACCCAATTTGGTCTCCTGTATAATGAGAACAGCAGGCGTGTTTTCCTAGTGGATTATCTCTCCCAGGCAGTTGTTTGTCGTCACTTTTTCTCGCCACCGGGTCTTCCTGGATCGCTCTGCCTGGGCAGGGGATACAGAGCGGGAGGGCTAGGGCACAGGATTAACAGTGGAGAATGCTGGGCAGAGATGTAGACAGGAGCAGTGATCACAGGCTCATGTTTGCCCAAGAGAGTGCTTCCCCAAGCCTCAGTTGCCCTGGCCACGTGAGTGAGCATTCTGTACTTTTCACAGCCATTCAGGCCGTAAGGACTCAGAGAACAGTGGGAGACATGGGTGCTGCTCTGTGTGTCACTGGTCTTTGTGTTCTTCCATTTTCTCACCTCTCAGATGGGAACAGTGACAACTGTCACCATCATAGAAGATCCAACTAATAACGATGACTCAAGAACCTGACGGCTGAATGATTCCAAGCAGACTCTCACATGGACAGCCACAGTGGATCCCTCTCCAGTGCCTCCCCCACCAAGGACCCGACACGCACAGCTTGAAGGAGAGAAGGTTCATTCCGGCTCATGATTTCAGAGGTTTCAGTCTACAGTTCCAAGGAAGTAGATGGAGTGTTGCTACAGTACTAGAGTATCGTGGTAGAGGAGAGCTGCTCGACACAGGGCAGCTTGGAAGCAAAGAAAGCAGAAGATCCAGAAAGAGAGAGGAAGAGGCTGAGGACAAGATTACACCCTTCCAGGTTCCAAGCCCAGCAACCTACTTCCTCCACCCAAGACCCACCGCCTACAGCACATTCACCTCAGAACACATCAGTGGATTTATCTCCTAATGAGGGCAGCACATCCATGATCCAATCACCTTTCTAAGCCCCACCTCTGAGCATTGCTGCTTTGTGGATCAAGCCCTCAATACACAAGTTTTGGGGGGACACTTCATATTTAAACTGTAACAGGGATGCAATAGTCAAAAACGACAGAAAACAGGACCTTGAATGGCCTCATCTTAGCCCTACAGGGGCTCACAAGGTTTCCAGGGGACTTGAGATGGTCCTGAAGATTCTAGAGCCCTCTTGGGAGAGATGGAGTCCCCCAGTAACTGCAGAATGCACATGATTGTTTCCAGCTGATAGCTCAAGTGGTCTCTCCTTGTGCCCTTGGCAGTCTGGCAGGATGGTTTCTACTCTGCATTTTTGAATCCTGGTACCTTCACCCCTCAGTTGACAAGGCCATTCTCTAGTCTTCCCAGGATGAGGGCTCAGCTAGGAGCTCATAAGCTATGGCGGCCTTCATTGGTGCTCCTCAGGCAGCCTACTACTGAGCCTGGGTGTCTGTTTGTGACCTATTAGCTAGAGGCATCTGGAGTAGCTGGAATAAGTCTGTGGGACTGGAGAGCCCTAAGTTCCTCTCGATATTTATTCCCCTTGGCAGGTAAGGGCACTGAGGTGCAGAGAGGAAAATGGCATTATTAAAGGCCAGCTTATTCTTTGGAGGCTGAGAGAGCTCAGGAACCCTAGTCCTGATTCCAGCCTGGCCTGGTCTGGGCCCAGTCCGCATTTTGCACATGAGGCATCACAGGCCCCCAGCTCCATCCCTGGACCCTTGTCTATGGCTCTTTCCCTGTGTTGGGGCTTTGTTCACAGGCATCAGGCTTGGTCCTACAGCCCAGAGCTCAGAGCCTGTACAACCAGCCTGCTACCCTCTCCCTTCCTGCCCCCAGAGCCAGTGCCTTAGCCACTGCCTGCAGCCTCACAAATCCTCCCAGGGACATCTGGGTAATTAGGAGATTCTTCATTTACCAATGACACTTCTCATTATCCAGAATGAACGCAGACTTGTTTCCTCCCCACCACCCAGGCAGGGCTGTTCCTCATGTCAGGTAGGATTGATGGGCCAGGGCAGGAATGGTATCTCCCTCCCCCCAGGCCCTGGGACAGCTGCCCTTGCCCGCTAGGGGTTGAATCCCCTACTCACTGGCTCTCCTGCTCCTCCAAGGGTTTGGACCTATCCTTGGCAGCTCATAATTACAACTTCCTGTTAATGCCCTTTCTCTTATACAGAGGTTCTGAGAGGTCAGACGACTTTCCCAAGGTCACCAAACTTGGTTCTCTCTCTCCGTCTCTCTCTCTCTCTCTCTCTCTCTCTCTCTCTCTGTCTTCCTGTCTCTGTCTCTGTCTCTGTCTCTGTCTCTCTCTCTCACACACACACAGGGGATCAAATAAATACAAAAGGAAAGCCAAAACTCCTTGACTCAGGAGCACCCAACTTACCCTCAGAGGCACGGATCTTCCCCAGAGGCCTCTCCATCAGTCATGTGGCCAGCTTGGCCTCATGTCTTTGGTCTCCCCAGGATGAGGGCTCAGCTGGGGGCTCTTAAGATATGGTGTCCTTTGTGGATGCTCCCCAGGCAGCCTGCTACAGAGACTGGGTCTCTATTTCTGATCTATTAGCCAGAGGCATCCTGAAGTAGCTGGAATAAGTCTACAGGACTAGAGAGCCCTGAAATCCTCTTCCCGTGCTCAGCCTACCTGCGGCACTGTACTGTGCCTAAGAATGTGGCTTCTTAGAGCCAGTCTGAGCTTCTCCAACCTCCTTGGTCAAGGCTCCTGACTACACCACAGGAGGGTCCTAAATCTGGGGAGTGAGGACAAGGGATTCACCCGCCAAAACCTCTGTAGGGCTGGGAAGATGAGGCTTTTGTTTGAAAAGCTTTTGTTCAAAGGGAATTGCACTAACAGCAGGGTGCTTTATTTATATATACAGAAATATATGTATATATATATATGTATATATATTAATACACACATGCTCACAAACAGACTTTGTGATATTTGTGTGAACTTAACACCCAGCATGAAAGCTTAAACCTGACAAGTGAAATTTAGTTACCAGGGTGTCCCTGATTCCCAATTTATTACTCCACCAGGGACTCTTGCAGGCAGCAGTGAGAGAGTCCGCGACCCAGGCAGTGGCTGAATTATGAGCCACAATTTATAAACCATTACGTGCTATGGATTCTAACCATATTTATTGAAATCTGACCACTTGAGTTTCAAAACTTGGCTTTGTTTGTGGGGAGGAGTCAGGGATGTTAAAATGTGTTTTAGAACAGAGCTTTTCCCAGGGCTGCTTTGGGGCTGCAGATCTGGGGATGGGTTGATATCCACCCCCACTACCTGCCTTCTACATTCTCTGAGGCTCCCAGCAGTACCACCCAAGAAGCACAACACATTTTGTTGCAGGAGACAGAGGCAAGGACCTCACTCTGTTGCATCTAGATTTGTAAGTGGAATGGGAAAAAGGATCATGTCTTGTGTCGTAGGGAAAAAAAGACTTCATTCTATTTTTACAGCTAGGATCCAAAAGAAAGGTGAAAGAAACCTACCACGTAGTCAAGTCTTACTCTTGCAACAGGCACCACGTGCAGGTACTGTCTGCATAACAAGCCTGAGAAGGGTGCAGACTGTTCTCCCTTAGGCAGCTGGACATCGAGGCCCAGAGAGATGACACTGATCTATTCTAAGGGGTAGCAGATCATGCTGTTACTGGTGTGGGCTTTGGAACCAGAAAGACTGAGGTTCCAGTAATGTGAGTGATATTTGGCAAGTGATTAAAAAAAAAAAATCTCTCTCAGCCTCAGTTTCCCCAAGTAGGGATTATGCAAGACAATGTGTGGGATGAATGTTGAGTAGCCTTCACAGAAGGTCACTGTTTGGTGGAACTAGTATGGCTGGTAAATCAGTCCAGGTTTGTGGGGTTCCCAAGCTCCAGCACTTTGCACTGCATCAAGCTGCCTGACTTCCTGAGGTCGGGTGGCGTACCAGAGAGTCTGACCTCACTCACCGAGCTTTTCTCCCCTTACAATCATTACCCACGCAGCTCCACCTTGCCACTCTCCAGGTGTGTGTGTGTGTGTGTGTGTGTGTGTGTGTGTGTAGGAATAGGGTGGGAGCTCATCTTGCCTCTCCACAGATTCTGCAGAATCCACTAAGACCTGGAGTCTGTAACACCCAGCAAGTCCTGAGCATTGCGCTATCAAATAATTTGGGACTCTCCAGTATGGTTGCACAGGTTTCTTCCCTGTGGACCTCTTTGGAGCCTTCACTGTGCCCTGAGGTGTCTCATGGCTCCCTGAGAAGGGTGTACATGTTTTCTAACCTGATCAGAGAAGTTTTTGCCAGGAGGAACCCCTGAAATGAACAGGAGTGGGACACTGTTTAGGTGGATGCCCTACTTCTTGGGCATCAAGGTCCAACCCTTGCTTCCTATGTCACTTTCTTCTGACCTTGGAAGGCCCACTTGACCCCTCCCGACTTGTGGGCCATCTCTTGGATACATTTGTGCCAGTTGGAGAAGCAGGACAGAGGCTGCAGGCAGAGAAGAGAAGAGTAGAAGCATGTGGCAGCCTGAGGATCAGTGTCCTGGGAGCAGCTGGAGGGGACCTCTGTGTGCCTTTGGCAAGCACCTTTCCTTCCCTGGGCCTCAGTTTGCACATGTGTTAGACCTGATGCTCCTGAGGGGTCCTTCAATGCAGCATGTGTGCACTCCACTCAGGGTGTCTGCAGGGCGGAAGGTCTGATTCTTCCGGGACTCTGCTCAAGGCACTCTGGCCCCATTGCAGCCCTGCGGGGGCAAAGGAGCGAAGAGGCAACCCTGGCTTAATGTAGCTGGAACAAATTAATAATTGATTCACAGGAGACAAGATCTGTCTCAGGGGGTTGTAAGGAAGGGGAGCCAAGCACATGGCAGGAGAGGAAGACATTCTGCTTGGGCTGGGATGGGCACAGGGACTCTAGTGGCCACATGGCCCCGCTCAGTCACTCAGGGAGGTTGGTTCCCTGGAGAGTCTTGTCAGGCTCTGCCCAGTAAGGCCTGAGGATGTGACTCTAGGGATGGAGCCTGTCCCGGGCTCTCAGTGAGGAGGGGTCTTAAGGAATTTGATGGAGGGGTGCAGGGATTTGCTTCTACTTTCAGCCACAGGGCCTAGGGTGGGCAGAACCTGGCCCCTACCCCATGGATTCTTCAGATTGAGTGATCCTGGCCCCAGGTCCCCAGAACATGGACCATAGAAAGGAGACGGACTTAGGGGACACTTCAAAAGGCTGCCCTGAGGTTTTTGGGGTGCTCCTTATGGTTGCCCATCTTCCTGTCATTTGGGGGAGGCCTGGGCCTGGCTTAGGGGTCTGAAGGCCTGAGCCAGCTCTAACCTTGCAAGATGAACCCAGGGCCAGCTCTGTGGGCCTCTGGGGCACTGAAGGACCGGGAGGAGGGGCAGCACCAGGCCTTCATTGGGTGAGGATGGTGAGGGTGTGTGGCAGGGTTAGGTTCCCATCATTGTGACAAATTCCAGAGGTGAACAGTTTATAAGGAAGAAAGGGTTATTTTGGCTCATGTTTCAAGGGTTTCAGTTCATGGTTGGCTCTGTTGCTTTGGGCCTGAGGTGAGCAAGCATATCATGGCAGGAAGGTATAGCAAAGGGGGAGGTTGGGGTCCCACCATCTCCTTCAAGGGTAGCCCCCATGACCTCACTTGGTCAGGGGGTGAGCAGGAAGAAGGAGTAGGGGGTCTTGGCTATCCATATAATCAGTCAACAAAACCTGTGGCAGCCCCAGCCAACCCTCAAGAGGTAACCAAGACAGTGGCTCCCAGGATTGTCTTAGCAGGGGGTCAGTTGATGTGTCCTTGCTTCCCTGACTTATGGGTGTAGAACTTCAGTCCCTCCGACTGAGGGGGCCCCACCTTCTCACTGTCCTTGGGGGAAGGCAGGGTGAAACTGAGGTCAAGGAAGCCAAGAATTTCTGAGTCCACGGTACGGCTAGCAGCATGGTCTTTGGTCTCCCTGCTTATGCAGAAAGAACCTTGGTGGGGAGTCCATCCTGTGTCCCCAGGCCCCCAGCCCAGTCACAGGCCCTGGCTTCCCTCCCAAGGGCCTGGCTGCAAGGGTGTGTAGAGCCTGGACTGCCTGAGCTGGGCTATGGAATCTCCATGGCTGCAGAGGCCAGTATGGGCGGCTGATTGCAGAGTCTCATATGCTCGAAGGAGGAGCAGCAATTAGCTGCTACGGTGACAGCCGAGACAGGGCTGCTAAATGGGCCCATTAGAGGGCATTAGTGAACGGACTAAGACACATCGTTCTTGTCCTCAGGGCTAGCTTGCAGAGGCTGGGACTGGGGCCTGGGGAGGTTGACCCAGCACATGTCAGGCAGGCCTCAAGGTGAAAGCTGCCTTAAAAGGGGGTGCCCCTCTCTTGTACCCACAGCCCTCTGTGGGGTGCCCATCTGTGGTCACTCTGAGTCCACTTGCAAAGTGACGCCTGCCCAGCCTGCAGCTAATGGCTTTAATGGGGTCTTCCACGGAAAGCACTTAACCTGCTTCCCAGAGCCCTGTCCAGGCATTAGTTCATTAGCTCGGGCCTCTGAGGGCTGATTCACAGATGGGGGAGGGGAGGGGCCAACGGAAGCGACATGTTAAAGGTTAACTAGTGAGTTGATGTGAGTAGAATCCCACCGATTTCTTTATTCGTCACCCAACCTGTGCGGCCTTGCCCTGGAGATTTTAAAGTCACTTGATACTAAGACTGGGTTGTAATGATCACTGTCACCCCAATGTTAGGATTGGCATGGGGCAAGTGCCTTTTTTTTTAAGATAGGGTCTTGCTATGTAGCCCAGTCTGGGCTTGAATTTATGGTGATCTTCCTGCTTTGGTGATCCTCCAGCTCATCCTTCCTGAGTTCTGGGATTACAGGCACCACCATGCCTAGCTACAGGCGCTTATAAAAAGTGGTTATTGATGAAGATAAGGACACTGTAGTGGCCACAGCTTGCAGACCAGGCTCTCCTACAGCATGGGAAGCAGTCAGAACCCAGCAGACATAACTTGGAATCCTGCAGCTCATGGATTGTGTTGTCACACTGAAGCTCTCAACCTCCCAGAGCCTAGATCTCTTCATCTGGAGAATGGGGCTGGTACTAAGACTTGTTGATAGGATATAGTGAGAGCTAAAATGCCATGTGTGGAGAGCTTGAGGGAGGGCAGCATGTTGTTAAGTGTACGGGAAATGGTGGGTAGTGGTCACTTTGCTTTGTCATGATTACCCCTGTTACACATTTATTACTTATTTACATGGCATTTGTCACAAGTACTTGTCTGAATAACAGAAGTGTGGCTCGCAGGTGACCCAGAGCTGGCCTTGCTGAGGCAGTACGAACCTTCAGGGCCAGGTCAGCTCCATGACAAATGTTCTGGGCCTTGGGGGTCTCCTGCAAGACTTGCTGGGGTCCAGGCTCAGTACCCTCTAGTCCAGCTCTAGAGGCCTCATGGCTCTGCTCAGGGAGGGGCTGGTGAGTGTCAAGGATGATCTGCACTCCTAGGGTTGGGGTGCGGGGGGAGGGCAGTCCAGGGGAGCAGCTCTGTGCCAGGGTGGGCTGATAAATGTCAGACTCTAAATATCCTCTGCTTGCCACTGTGTGTTCAGTGGTGGCCTGGGGATCAGGGTGTAAGCACAGAGAAAGCCTGCCTTGACCTGGGGGGGGCACATGGGAGGGAGGAGGGGGAAGGGTGTGCAATCTTCCTGACCTGGGACTGAGCCCACAGCAAGAGCATTCATCCTTTGGGCAGTGTGGAGAGAACCCACGCCCAGCTCTGCAGCCCTGCGCCACTCCAGGAGTCCCTCATGCTGTGCATGAAGAGTGGCTCAGAGCACCCCTTCGCAGATGCTCTTGTTTACTTCCCAAGCTCGACCTCCCCTGTGCCCATCATTGAATTCTAGCTGCATCTGGAGAGCTGCAGAAAATTCTCCAGCATACAGAATGGGAAACCAAGGCAGAGGAAGGATCATTGTCTTGCATCCAACTGGCCTTGCCTGGAGTCCTGCAGGGAGTTGGGAAGAGGGCCACATAGAGGAGGTATTAGAGAGGTATGAAATGAATGAACCTGAATTCCTGTGTGCCCCCCCCCAGCACCCATTTGTCCTTGCTTTGGATATGTTGAGCCCAGTACTGCCTGCCTGTTTGCATCTAGGACCTTGTTTCATCCTCAGGATAGCTGAGAGGCCAGGTTCCCACCTGGCTGTGAAGCCATTCGAAAGGAAAGGGTTTCTAGTTCATACAGCAAGGGGACTAAGTGCAGAGAATTGGCTCCCAGATGCTGGATCAGCTGAGAAGGTGAATGAAACAGACAGCAACACAGACATTAGCAATGGCACCAGGCCCTTGCACTGGGGCTGGAGGGGTGGTGTCCCGGGCATGCGCAGTGAGAGCTGCAGGCAGAGAAGGTATTGCTGGGGACAAATGCCCATAGCAGAGAGGGCGTGGAGGAACAGCCCAGGCTTCCCTTTCTCCACACTCAAATTATCCTCCCGTTGGCCTCCCTGCTTGTTGGAAGCCTGAGCTGGAGGCCTAGGAGCCATGGCCTGCAGGAGCTGGTCCCCTGCAGTAGGTAGCAGTGCCAAGCCAGCAAAGACTGAGGGACAGAGCTCAAGATGAACAAATCTAGCACACATGCCACAGGTATCCTGGAAACCTGGCCTAGGGTGACCTGCTTCTGCTGTTTGTGTCACCCTCAGCCCTCCCTCAGGTCCCAGAGGACCAGCCCAGGGCCCTGGACTAGCCCTGTGTCCTGCTGGGTCCAGAGAGCCCATGGCAGCCAGGCTCCTGAGCACAGCAGAGTGGCCCTGCCCTACTCAGTCCCAGCTGCCTCACGACACAGTATGACAGCCACCTCGAGCCATTCCAGTCAATCATTCCAGTCAATCCAATGTGGCTCCTAGCCAGGCCAGGACTGACGCTCTCCTCCACTCCCAGTGCTTCACAGTGTGCCCTGATGGGGAGACGTTCCCTGTCAGCCCTGATCCTTCCAACCTTGGCTCCAGTGCTGTCCTTTCTCTGCGGCACTGCAAGTCTCTTCCTTATGCATCCGTCATTCCGGGGCCTCAGGTTGCTCTGTTTGTCCCACATACTGATCGCCTCTACCACCCCTGACCTGTGATCCCCTTCAGCTATCAGCTGTCTCCCGTCCACCATCCACCGGCTGTTCTCCACTCCCCCGCTACAATGGCTTGCTGGCTTTGACAAGATCACCAACACCTGTGAGTTACCTGGCTCAGGTTCCAGTGTGTGCTCATCTCTCCTGACATCCAGGAATCACTGGTCTTGTTGGTAGTTCCCTCCTTCTGGACAGTCTTTTCTCCGTGTCCCCACCTCTTTCATCATTGCCTCTTGGGTTGCCTTTGTGGACTCTATGCTGCCCATCCTGAGCTCTGCTATCCTGTCTCTACCTAGGTCATCTCATGTAGTTCCATGGTTTTGAAAACAAACTCCTTGCTCATGGCTTCCATCTGCACTTGGCAACTTAGCCTGGACGCTTGGCTCCACAGTTGTTTCTATAATACAGGTGCTTGCTGACTCCCATTGGGGCCACATCCCAATAAATCTGTTGTAAATGGAAACTGTAGTAAGTTGAATATACATTTAAGGTCTGTGGATATCGCTCAGTGGTAAAGCACTTGCTTACCATGCACAAGACCTTGGGTTTGACTCCTCAGTACTAAAAAAAAAAAAAAAAAAAAATGCTTGTAATATACCTAAGCTGCCAAACAGTGTAGCTTAGCAGCACAGCAAATCAGAGCGTGGGTTGTTTTTCCCTGGTGATCAGGTGGCTGACTGGGAACTACAGCTCCCTGCCATGGCCCAGCATCTCAACAGAGGATCATACTACTTATCGCCAGCCCTGGAAAAGCTCAAAACTCAAAATTTAACATATGGTTTCTAGTGAATGCATATCGCTTTTGCATCATCATAAAGTAGAAAAATCATACATCAAAACATCACAAAGCAGGGATTGTCTGTTCCTGCCTTTTTTATTTATGCAGATGAGTGCGCAAGTAGGCATCTAAAGCAATCACGGCCAAACAGAACTCTTCCTGCACCCGTCACCTCGGAGTACAGCAAACTTTGCACCCTCTCATCACTCCGCCCAGACACTTGCAGGAGCCCAACCATCCTCCTCCCTCCACGGCCACTGCTGTTGTCTCTGTCCTGGCCACTGTCATCTCCCTTACTGACTGCTGTTTTGTCCCTTCACTCCCTCTATTCACTCAGCGGCCAGGGTCGCCCTTGTAGACTGGAGCCAGGGCACATTACCCGCCTCCTTCACGCCCTGCTAGCTGCCCATCACACCTAGTTGCTTCCCCCAGTGACCCGAGGATGTCACCCTGCTCCCCACGTGCACAGATGAACTTCTGCGGAACAGAGGACTTTGACTTTCCTGTTTCCGACAGTATCTCCAGCACACAGTAGGCTTAACACATGTGTGCTGAGGGAGCAAACTCTCCCCCATTGCACAGGTGAGAAAACAGCTGCCATTGCGATGGCTCCCCGAGTGGCTACGAGCCACTGAGCTGGCTCAGATCACCCTCATGGCCTCCAGTCACTGTCTAGTCCAAAGCACTGTGACAGTGGCCAGGGTCTGCTTGTTCAGTGAGCTGGTGGGGGTTCTGGGGACAGGAAGCCCAAAGCCCCTCCCCTTCCTGGTGTCTATCTGTGATGTTCAGCTTCGGGATTTTTCCTTCTCTTCTTTTCTCTCTTTCTCCCCACTGGATCTTTTTAGGGAGTAATTACAGCTGAAATGGACAATCTGTCTTTTTATTTTTAGGCTTTGACGATCAGACACCAGGCCCTGGACAGCAAGCACTGCCTAGAATAGGTGGCTGACGCCCAAGCAGGGTTCTGCTGGGGCTGACAGGGAGCAGACTGGCAGATGGGGTTGGTGGTGTTGGTGCAAATATCCCTGCAATGGGCCACAGCATGGGGAGAGCCTTTCTCAGGGATCTGGGATAGCGGAGGTCTGGTCACTTCTGCTTTGTGACCTTGGGCAAGTCTCCAGCTCAATCTGTGCTTTACTTTCTGGCCAGGAACAATTAAGAATAGGGTTCTGCGGGCCCCACCAGCCCTGTGGTTCCAGGGTGGAGGCCCAGGCTGGGTGGGAGGGGTTTCCTGCCATCCATCCCTTGCTGAAAGACAACAGGAAAGATGAGCTGGCCCTGAAGAGCCTCCTGGGTGGCTGGTCCTGCTGCTGATGAGTGATGGTCCTTCAGACCTTTCCTGTCCCCTTTACCTCTTCCTGTGGCTTTCACATTTTCATTGTCCCAGGGTTATATCTGGCCCATCCTTTCTCTGAGGCAGTTCTTACCTTCCTCACCTATTGGCTGATGGCTCCGGGTCCAGACCACTGTCACAGGGGCTAACGAAGAGGAGGTGCCAGCCCCAGGCCTCCAGCCCCAGCAGGCCCAGCTGTTTCCTGGGGTGTCCTGGCTGGCTTCCTGTGGCCCAGCCTTGCCTTCCTGTCCATGCTGCACTGGGCCATCTCTCAAGGGCTCACCCTCATGGCCACGCACATCCTCATTTATGTACTTAACATTCCAGGTTTCATGGAAAAGGCTGGACGGCTGCTCATGCAAGGCCAGACAAAGGTTTCAGTGGGTCAGGGGTCAGGACTGGGCCACGGCAGGGAGAAGATGAGCACCCTCCTTTCCGATCTGTGAGAACAAATGGGGGCACCAGACCCAGGCCAAGAGGTTTCAGAGAGACATGGGTGCAGCGGAGACAAAGAGAGAAGCAAGTGGAACTGGGCCGCGAGTGGGGGGGGCTGCTTCTGACCTGGGGGCCTCAGACAGCCTCTGGGGGGGGGCACAGCTGGCTGAGACCCACACATGGGAGGAGTGGCGGCTTAGGAACATGAGAGCCTGCTAATGCTGGGAGAAAATGCACCCTCTGTTCTTGGAGACTAGCTCTGGTGCCAAGGGGTGGTGAGGTCATGCTGGCAGTGTGGACACCCTAGCCACTCCTCCATGGAGCACCAGACACTTGGCTTACACCATTCTGTCCCATTTAGGACCAAGATAATCTTGGGAGGTTTATGAGAAATCCGAACCAGGGTCCAAGACTTCATGGAGCCGAATGTTGCTGGTACGCACTGACTCCTGGGAGTAAATAGGTTCAGTGCTGTGATGGTGACTCCTTCTCTTTGCTCTTTTGAGGGTTCTGTTTGTAATCCAAGAGGCCTGAGCTTGAAGGCTGCTCATGCAGGGCCTGACCCAGGCCAAACAGCAGTGAGGCACAGTGGGGACTTCCAGATCTCCTTGCCCCAGCTTGGGATGCTTCCCACGGGTCCCGGGCTTCAGCAGACAAAGGCTTAAGAGAATGGAAAGGGGAGAACAGTGAGGAACATGACTCAGTTGTTGCCTCCAAGGGAAGCTGGGATATTGGCTCACTGGGGCCAGTGTGATGGGGAAGAGCTGGGAGATGGGACAGGGGACAATCCCATAGCCCCAGGCTGTGTCCTAGAGAGACTCCTTGGTTCCCAGCTGCTGGGATTAATGAGAATTTATCTCTCAGGCAGGCTCTGGCCACAGGGAGAGAGGGGTTGGCTGGTGCCTCAAACAGAAAGAGGTGGCCTGAGTGTGTTGGGTTTGGGGTGCTTGGAAGGTAGCCACTGGGTCCCAGTCTGGAGGGAGATGGGGAGAGGCCTGATCCAGCAACCCATAGACAGAACCCGCCCAGTTCTCCAGGACACTTGGGAAGAGAGGGGTTTCTGCTCAAGGCAAGGTCCCCCCTTCAGCACAGCTGTACAAAGACCTTTCAGACTGCAAGGACTTTTGCCACCAGCAGCTGTCTCTCTGACAAGGTGCCTGTGCCATGTTTTCATAGAATCACATGGGGTTAGGGCAAGTGTACACACCCTGTGAGCAGAGCTGGACAGTCAGAGCCCCGGAATGAAGAGGAACCCACAAGTCGCATCCTGTCCTCTCCTCCTATCATACTCATTTCAGAAATCCCCTGCACACAGTCTCTGACCTCCGTCCCCCAGCACGAGTCTCTTGCTTCCTGTGACAAGAAACATGCTCCCTCCACAGGCAGCTGTTGCGTGGTGGGAAGTGCTGAGGTTGAAAGAGTCTTCCCTTGGCTTCCCTCCTGCCTCTCATGGAAGGCCTGAGTCATACCCCGCCTACTGGAGGGGGCAGAGGGTCACCACCGCTGGCCTCCTCCAAGGAGGCATCCTGGGCTACCCGAAAGTCTCTCTGGTTTCTTGTCACATGGGCCTGTCTCCCTAGTTAGGAGTCTCTCCAGGACAGAGGCCCCTTTTTGACACTGAGAAGATGGAAAGTACTCTGAAAGGAGCGAAGCCCAGCATAAGAAAAAGTCAGCTGCTATCACAAGAAACATTGTTCTCCCCACCCCTGTCACCGCCCGCTTCCCTCAGTCAGGAGCACATGTGGGGTAGACACAGGACTGGATTTTGGGCTCCAAAGGGCACAGAGCTGGGGGGTCTTTTCCAAGAACACCACTATGAGCATTTAAGTGTGAGACCCTGATCATGTTCTCACTTTACAGATGAGTAAACTGAGGCACAGAGCAGGGAAATAACTGAGTTTGTGCAGGTGCAAGTGACAGGTAGTCTGTGTTAGGGTCTGTGCTCCCACCCACCGCTCTCCTTTACCTCAGACAGTGAGAAAAATTGGACCTCCAGGGCCCAAGTGTAAGCAAGACAGAGGGGCATCCCCTGGACCTGCTCTCCAGCCCCGGATATCCCGGGGCTGGATGGGAGTTGCGATGGCGCTGGACCCATCCTCCTGTCCCCAGCTGTCCCGGAAGTCCAAAGGCGGCCTTTTGCACACCGTGACTTTGCCCCATGTCCCGTCTTCCTGGAGAGGCGTGAGTGGGAGGAGATTCAGAGAAGGCGCACGTCAGTGTCGTTCCTCAGAGAGGGGACCAAGAATGGCAGCAGCCCAGCTCTGGAAACGAGCCCCCACCGCAGTGACAGCGCACCAGCCTGCCGCCACTGCCCTGTCGGTTCTGTCGGCGGCCGGAGCACGCACACACGCACACGCACAAGTGCGCGCGATATTAAAGTCATATTTTTGGTTGCTGGGAAGGCTCGGCTGTCACTTCCTCTGCCCCAGGCAACCCGCTGGCCCGCTCCCCTTTCACTTCCCTGCCCCACTGTGGAGCGCCATCCATTTGTATTTATACAGATAAATCGGCCTGGCTAATTAAAGTTCTCTTGCCGGAGAGTGAGGGAATTAATAAAAGAACTTGGAATGGAGCCGACTAAATGCTGGTGTGCGGGGAGTCAAAACTGAACCCACAGCAGCAAAGGAGGCCAGAGGGTCCAGCAGACATGGGAGCTGCCCTTCCTACCCGCCACTCCACCCCAGGAGCCCAGGGCTCAGGGCCCAGGAACAGAGAAGCAGCACAATAGGATGAGTTCCTCCCCGCCTCCTGCCCTCCCTCCCTCCCTCCCTCCCTTCCTTCCTTCCTTCCTTCCTTCCTTCCTTCCTTCCCTGCTAGGATGCCACGTGCCTTCTCTTACCCTCAGGAGGTGGCTGCAGGCCAAGCAGGAGGCAGTGGGAGGAGGTTTGACTGACAGCAACCAAGAGGATCATCAGCAGGATCGTCATGGCAGTGCTGTGAGGTAAGAGGCAGCCAGGGGCTGAGACTCAGTCACAGACCACCTCCCTTTGTATCCTGACTCTGTCATTTGTGGCTGGGTAGCCCCAGATGAGTCATTTAACCACTGTGTGCCTCAGTTTACATCTGTAGCAGCCAAGGCCAGGGACTAAGACAGGACCAAAAAAGGACACTAAGACTGCAGCTGAGCAGGAGGGAGAGCAGAGAAGGGACTTTGTGTCACCCCCAGGAAAAGAACAACAGTGGGCTCAAGTCCTGGCTGTTCTGTTGAGCAGCTATGGCACCCCAGGAGAGCCTCCTCCCTTCTCTGATTCAACTGCCCCAGCTGAGGCGCAGATCTCCTGCTCACAGAGCCACTGTCTTGATAACCTGGCATGCACAGGGTGCACTCAATGGTGTCATGGAAACAGAACTCAAGACAAAGGCTTTTCTGGGACCCCGAGCCCTCCCTTGCTTCTCCCTTGGGCCCTATTTGGGCTTCAGAGATGGGCTACTGGCGCACAGGCATGTAGCCTGTGGGACTCAGGAGGGCCTAGGTTCCTGGACCTGGAGCTGCAGACAGCAAATCCTAGTGTCAAGGCAACGCATCAGTCCAAGCAGAGCAGGAGCAGCCAACACCGTTCTTAGCCCGGGTCCCATCACGTGTGGACAAGCTTGTCAGGAGTGAGGAGGGAAGAAGGGAGGAGCTGCTGGATTTAACCCTGCACTGGCCAGGGTGCCACAGAGAGCTGGAGAGGAGCCCATCACTTCTGGGGGCAGAGGGCGTGGCTAGGCTGGTGGAGAAGGAAGCTGTCAGGCAGGCCACCCTTAGGGCACACTTGTGGTGGATACCCACAGACAGATGCAATAACAAAGGCCCAGGCAGGCAGCTCGCCCTCTTCAGGGCTCAGCCTATCACCCTAGGATATGCACAGAGGCGTGATGGGAGTTAGGAGACCCAAATCCGGTCTCGTGTCTACCACGCATGTGCCGTGTGGCGGGGGAACAAACAGAGCCCTTCTCTGGCCTTTAGTCTTCAAACAAGACACAGCAACTCTATGAACCCTCTGCTCCTGCATTTTGTGACCTGGATGACACAGCTGGGATTCCAGCAATGACCACAGCCCTGGCCGAATTCCTCATGTCACCTGTGGCTGCCCGGCATCTTGCTTTTACCCCATGTGTCCCGTGTGTACTACCTGGCTGTGAGGGACTAGACCAAGGCATAAACTCTGCTGGTGGCTTTGGATGGGGTTAAGCAAGGTTGAAAGGTGAGGTCATGTGGACAGGGTAGGGCAGGGTAGGGCAGGACCCACATAGGCTGACATTGCTTTGGAGGAACCAGGGCAGGGAGCCCCTTGGTTTGTTGTGAGAGCTCCTGGCTGCTCCCCGTACCCAGCTGAGGTCTCCTCCTCTGTGTGTCCCAGGCTTCTGTCCCCCATGGAGCTGTCATTCCTAGGAGGAGGCCAGGTACCATGCCCTCTCCTCCTACCTCAGGGTGCTCCCAGCAGGGACCCCTTGGGCTCAGCCAGTGCTTGCTCAGGGTTCAGTCATGCAACAGAGCCAGCCCTGAGTCAACCTCCACTCACCAGCCCTGGTCTTGCTAGCCACTCATTTCCTTTGTAATTAATCACTCCTGGTCTCCAGCAGTGACATTCCCTCTCCAGCTCATTTGCCTAAAGAAATGAGTTGCTTTGCTGAGAAAAATCAAATGTATCCCAGTTCTATTTCTTCTGTTTCCTGTCTCTTCTTCCCAGGCTTTTAGAGATGTTGGGGGCTGGGGTCCTCTCTGGGACAGAAAGGAGGAGGCACCAGGCTTTGGGGAGACCAGCCTCAGTTTCCCCATGTTGGTCTGGGCACGCAACTCTCCAGTGGTTCCAGATGGAATAAAGTGCCTGGAGGCCTTGGTGGGGGTGAAAGGGAGAGGGTGGGGGGGAGCCCAGGCTTCTGAACAGTGATTCCTAGAACCCTCTAAGACTCAGCATCTACATCTATAAAGTGGGGTGACAGTGGTCCTCACCTTTAGTGTTGTCAGAGAAACCACAAGGACCCAGTAAATAGAGCCCTCAGCAGAATCTGGCACCTAGGATGGGCCCCAGAAATACTAGTTGTTATTTATTACTGTTACTTATCCGGGTCTCCTGGGTTACAATGGGGATTCAAGCAATTGAGAAAGGAAGCTTTCCGGAGTGGCCTTGAATTGACTCTAATTTACTTTTCAGAAGTAAACTCTGTGCCAGTTCTGCCACTCTGCTGTTGTGGGTGAGTGTGACTCAGAGCCCCTCATGGTGGTGCCAGCCGGGGCTGAGGGCCACATGGCTCCCCCGAGCCATCGGAGATCCAGAGGTGAGTCACAGCTGCAGAAAGGAAACTGCCCAGCAGTCCTGGAGCCACGGTCTGCAGTCTCCCCCCAGCCTTCGTTGTATGGAGTCTGGGGTCTTGAGAGAGGGCCTGGATCTGCCACGGAGCAGGCTACCCGACAGAGGTCCCAGTCCTGACCAGAAAGGCAGGCAGCAGGTGCCAGTGCTGGGCCTAGATTCTGCCCTTGCACCTGCCTGCTCTGAACCCCAGGCAGCCCTTCTGCTCCACCCCACAGGGCCCAGGTTGGAGTCTCTGGGTGCTCAGGCTCCAGATGCTGCAGGGCTGGACACAGGTGAAGAAAGAGATGCAGGGGCGTTAGAGCTGGACCAGAAGATATTCGAACAGACAGGTTTCTGCTGAGGAGTTATGTCTTCCCTGGACCTTGCCCACAAGGGGCCCTGGGAGCAGGGCTCTGGGTCAGGACCTCAGCGCAGGTCTTGGCTCTGTGGGATGCAGCATGCTCTCTCCTCTGCTCTGCTTCTCTGTCCTCCCGGCTGTAGCTGGATGAGTTGGACCAAAGCTGCCATGTGATTTAAGATCCTGTCCAGTAGAAAGAGCTGAGAAGTTACAGCAGTGGAGGCAAAGAGGAGGGGAGGCAGACTAGAGGCACAGACAACTGGAGAGGGTGGGCATGACCTGGCAGGCAGCAGCTCTGCCTTTCCTGCTTGTAAAGTGGAGCAGTTCCTCACCTTCTTCAGTGCAGTACAGGGAGAGGATGACAATGGCTTCCCCACTTTAGCAGGGGCCCTCTTCTGGCTGAACGAGCCTTCAGAACCATCTCACGCAGTGTGACAGTGCGGCTGCCACATTTAGTTGGGCAGGTCATTCACTGTACAAGGGTGCTTGGCTAAGGGACAGTGATGCAGCTGGAATCCAGCCTCATGCTGCTCTCCAAACTGTGCTCTCCCCGACCCCCCGCTGGCGCTGGTGCATGGAGCACAAAGGCTTGGCGTGGGCCAGTGGTGCTAACCGGGGGGCCATCCACAACTTTCCTGGGTCCAGACTTGTCATCCTTCAAGGGATATGGGGGTGGTGAGTGGTTGAGAAAATCAATACATTACAAGTGCTCTGAACCTCTTGAAGATAAACTTTGTGACAAAGAGGATGATAAAGGCGGGAGGGATAGGGACAGGCTTGAGTGTCTGGCTCGGGTGTGTGTGTGTGTGGCCTGAGGACACTGGTATCTACACCCACCCTCCTGCCCAACCCAGGTCATGGTTGTGCATGCCTCCTTCCCGAGCACTTCCCCGTCTCCCCTGGTGACTGAGTATCATGAAATATCTCTCCCTGTTTGCTGTCACTGAGTGGGGAGCTCTGTGCCTTCCTTTTGGCACTCTCCTCCAGTCCATCCCCACTACACAACTGCAGGGACCCAAGAACATACACCCAGTGCAGGACTGGGAATAACAGATCCAGGTTCAAAGCCTGGCTCTGCCCAGCCCACAGCCACAGTCTGTGATTCTGCCCCTGCCCGACCTCAGTTTCCCTGTGTGCAAAGGGAGGCATTGGATGAGATTAGCGGTCCAGATCTGTGGCCACAACGCAGAACCCCCAGGCCCCTTTGTCTCTGAAGGAGCTGAGATAAAACAAGCCTAATCCACACAGGGAGACAGGTTCTCTGCCCAAGAGGGCGAGGGCACAAATTGGGCCGTCATGTTACATTACTTCTGCCAGGTTGGGCCCCACCATCTCACCTCCGACAGGGACAGCCGGGGCCCGACACGTGGTGGGGGCAGGAAGCCTGGGCCCCCACCAGGCCTCCGGACTTCACCATCAAAGGCAATGAGAGAGGGAGGGGTCCCAGCCAGGAGGATTTTTAATGACCCCAAATCCTGGCAACTCATTACGCCTCTGATAAGGCAATGGGAGCTGTCACTCCCAGATGCTGCCAAGGACTCCCCAGAGAAATTTTGCTGCCTTCTTGCTAATCTTCTTATAAACATTGTTATTTATTTTTTCTTATTTTATCTGACATGTGTCAAGCAGCCCCTGCTAAGCCTGTGACGTCTCCAGGGAGGCTGGAGAAGGTTAGCCTGTCGCTCCTCCAGCCCTACCCCTCCCGAGTTGGAGGCAGCTTGGCCACTGTAGGCCTGGGTAACTTTGTGATGCCCACCGGAGCTGGGGCTGGGGCCAGGAGAGGCTGGACAGCTAGGAACTGGCCACTAGCTAGAGGATCTCAGGCTGTTCCCACTTAGGCTGGTCCAGGGAGAGAAGGTTTGCAGTCCATATCACAAGAAGCAGCCAGCTTGCTCTGGGTGAGCTCAGTTAATGCCCATCATGGCCATCAGTGTATGTGTCACAATGAGACCACCATATCCCAGCCACACACTCGTCATTCACACCTTCAGGATCCTTCATCCTCTATGAAGTCAGTCCTGATGCCAGTCCCAGTTGTAGGTGAGGAAACTGGGAGGTGATGTCCAGGCAGGAAGGGACAGGCCAGGTTTTGTACCCTGCTACCTGATGCCCACCCAGTGCCAAGTTGTCCTCATACTTCTCATGGGCGGCCTCCTTTGAACCCTCCAGGAATCCAAGAAAAGAGACAAAGCCCAGAACCTTCTGCCTGTTTCACAGATGAGGAAACAGGCTCTCAGAGGTCACATGCTTGCCTAGGGCTCCACCTCTGGGACTAAACCCAGGTCTCCTGGCTTCCTGGCAGAGTTCTTTCTGGAAGCTTTAGGACAGCTGCTAAATGGCACTTCCAGGATTTTGTCTTGTGTAATGTAGTGCTGAGGTTCAGGGGACCTCTGTCCTACTGTCCCTCTGTTATAGGGGTTGGGGCAAAATTGGGAGGATGGGGAGACCATAGAACTTTCATAGGGACAGGGAAAATTCCAGAACATCTAGAAGACTCCCTCTCATCTCTAGTCTCTGGCAATGGTTATGATAAACCTCGTGGTTCTCTCACAATGAGATTGTTACTAATCAAGGCAACTATAAAACAATATGTGGCAGGATCCCATTTTGGTGATATAGAGTTATACTGGGCAATGTGTACACTACAGAAGAAACGAAAGATTGCATTTTCTATTTTCAAAATAGCCTTGACTTTTCACATCCTTCTCTTTACTTAGGGTCAGTATTTCAATATTTTGGACATCCTGAACCCAGAACAAGGCACATGTTTCCTTAAAATGTTTTACTTTTAAGTAACTAGGTTTCCAGAAGAGCTCAGAGATACCACAGAGAATTTCCACGCACCACCCAGCTCCCCTAAGACATACAATGTTAACGCCTTTCACCACTTCCAATCTCCCCCACCTTTCCACTGCTGAAATACCATGGACTTCTCACATCAGGGTACACACAAGGTGCCGATCCACGGCGATGCTGCCCTTGGTGACCTGTTTAAAGTGGTACCTGCTAGGTTTCTCCATTACAGCTTTGCCTGTTTTGCCTCCCTGTAGTCTATTCTTAGAAGTGAGTTGCTAAGTTCGGCCTATAGTTGAGAAGAATGAAGCTTCACTTCTGCATCTGTGAGTTCGTGGGCAGATGTGTAAACCGCTGCAGTGATTAATAAATTCAGGGGAGACACTTTGAGGCTATGCAAGCATCCTGCTTCTCCTTAAGTTTCATTCAGCACTGGAGCATCTGTCGTCACATCCTGCCTGGAGCAGTTCTCCCCGGGGTGCCCTAATGGTGCTTTGCTATTTCTCTTGCGCCTCCTACTTTGCTTGTTGGTGGCCAGTACCCCTGCTGCTGACTGTGCTGCTCATATTGTTCCAGCTTTGGCCACTGGAAGCTCTTACAGTTCTCCTGCTCTGTTCTGTTGACACAGCTTCCATCTTTTTTTATTTTTGGATATAAACCGATAGCTGTGTTGCTCTTTTTCTTTTTTGGTACCATCTTATATTCTGGCACCACAAAATGCTCCAGGTTTATCCAGCACAGTTTCTCAGCTCAGTCCTCAAAGCCGCCATTTCCCCAAAGAGCTCTGGATCCTCTTATTGGCAAATGATATTTTTTTGTTTTCTTAAAACAGGGTCTCAGTATGCAGTTTAGGCTGGCCTTGGGCTCGCTTTGTAGCCCAGGCTGGTCTCGAACTTGCAATGATCCTCCTGTCTCAGCCTCCCAAGGGCTGGAATTACAAGAGTGCACTACCACACCAAGCTTTGGCAGATGATGTTTAGAAATCATGGACTGGCTGCATTTTTTAATACAACTTTTAGACCAGAAAAATATCTGGAACTTGCTACCTGGAAATGAATCCACATCAAATACAATTAGGTGTCCTTATGGCTTTGCAGTTGTACACATTTATGTAAACATGACAGGGTTTCCATGTCCCACTTGAACCCCAGCTATAGAATGACTTTTCAATGATAATGTCATTGTTGGGGTGAGGGAGGTTGCTGTGGGTTCCACTCTGTAGCACTAGTAATATAGTGCCACTCTGGTACCAACCTCCAAATTTTCACCTGCACACTCAGGATATGCAAGCCAAAGAATCTGGCACATCTTCAAAATGTCAATGAGCCATTTGGGAAATATTAAATTGATGATTTAGTGGTTCGCCCCAAGTTTCACTCAATTATAAATTTAATACTCTTGACATTTTCCTTCACTCTTATGAAGCTTCTGAGACTCCATGGACTGGGGAGAGAACCACAGAAGCCAGGGTATGATCATAAAGGACCTAAGGCAGTGAGAGTGCCTCGCCTCTCTGGCTAGTTTCCCACTTACAAAATGGAGACAGCGCAAGCAGGTGCAAGAGTAATGGAGACTGTAGTGGCTGTTCTTGTGAATTCTCACTGTTCACAAGAACTGTAGACTCTGATTCAAAATCTGGATCTCTCCCCAACACTTACGCGACTATGGGCAAGTGGGCTCAGCTCTCTTGGCCTCGGTTGTTTCATCTGTAAAATGGGTCCTAGTTCCTTGAGGGGCTGTCATGAGGATCGTGAGATAATCAGAGTCAAGTGCTTAGCATAGTACCTGGCAGGTACTCAATGATGATTAGTTAATAGTAACAACCACATCAAACAGAAGGACAGAATTTCAATGATTAATTGGTGGGAATGTTACTAGAATTGTGTTGGATGGATGTAGTTTTCATGCACATATTTAAAAATAAACTTCATCTTTAGCACAGTTTGTATTCACAGCAAAATGGAGAAGAAGGTTCAAAAGTTCCCTAGATGCCGTTGCTCCTCCAAGGGTGCCGCTCCCCATGCTCAAATCCATTCATCACTGTCATGAACCTACAACACTGACACATCAGATCACCCAGAGTCCATTATCTGCATCAGGAGTTACTCTTGGGGTTGCCTATTCTATGACAAATAATGACATGTACCACAATTATAGTGTCTACAGGGTCCATTCATCCATTCCTCTCCCAATCTTTTTACTGTCTCCACAGTTTTGCTTTTTCAGGATATAGTACAGCTAGTATGTAGCCTTTCAGATTGGCCGTTTTCATTTAGTAATATGCAGTTAAGTTCCCTCCATGAAATAGATATTGCTCAACAGCTCATTCCTTTTTAGTGCTAAATAATATCTCATTGTCCTTGTGTACCAAAGTTTATCCATTCACCTACTGAGGAACACTTGGGCTGCTTAAAACTTTTGCAACTATGAATAATACTAGTATAAACGTGGTTTTTTTGTACAGGTGTAATTTTTTAGTTCATTTGGGTAAATATTAAGGAGAATAATGGCTAGATTGTACAATGAAAGCTATGTGCTTGATTTGTAGAAACTGCCAACCTCTCTTCCAAAGTGACCAAATTACTTTGCATTTCTACCAGCAATGAGCAAGAGTTCTTGTTGCTCTGCATCCTCACCAGCACTGAGTCCTGGTGTTTGGCCATTCTAATAGGGGTGTAGTGTTGTCTTATTTACCTCCTTGCTCCCGAGACAAAATACCCGACACCCACAAGTTAAAGTAAGAAAGGTTTTATTTTATCTCACAGTTTGTGAGGGTTTCAGTCCATGACCTGCTGGTTCCAAGGCAGGGTGGCATGACAGAGGGAAAACAGTCCACAGCAAAGCAGGCAGGAAGCAGCAAACAATGAGCTTTCCTTTCTCTTTTATCCCATTCAGGCTATAAACCTGCGTGTCCCACCCACACCCAGAGAGGGCTTTTCCATTATCCATACTCAGAACTATGCTAAACCAACTAGTGAACAAATTTAGTTATTACACACTCTGTACTATATTCATACAACCATGATCCAGCCACCTCCCAAAGCCCCACCTATGAGCACAGGATTTAGAGGGACCTCTAAGCACAAGTCATAACAAATGGTATCTCAGTGTGGGTTTAATTTATAATCCCTTAAGTGTGTATGATGCTTCCTTGTCATGTGTCTGTCTTCTTTGGTGAGGTGCCTGTTCAGGTCTTTTGCCCATTTTTAAATTGGGTTATTTGTTTTCTTATTGTTGAGTGCTATGAGTACTCTATATGTTTTGGATAATTTTTTTATTAGAAATGTCATTTGTGAATATGTTCCCAGGCTGTGGTTGGTCTTCTCATTCTCTTGGCAATGAGTTTTATGGAGCAGAAATTTTTAATTTTAATGAAGTGCTGCTTATCAATTATTTCTTTCATAAATTGTGCCTTTGATGCCCTATCTAAAAAGTCCTTGCTATACCCAAGTCATCTGGGGTTTTCCCTACATTATCTCCTAGCAGTTTTATGCTCTTGTATTTTACATTTAGATCTATGATCCACTTTGAGTTAATTTCTTTAGGGTTTAGGGTGACTGTCAAGATTTGTCTTTTCACAGCACCATTTGTTGAAAAGGTCATGTTTGTTCCATTCATATTTTTTTTTCATCCTGGGGGTTTCAAGGACATCCTTGAACAGAGTCCCTCACATTTCCAAATGCCCGTACTTCCAAAGCACCATTCCAGGAGGAAAGGACCCGAGGTGAGTTGATCCGGGAGTCCCTTCAAAGTCAAAGATAGGCCTCAGTACTGGGCCAGGGCTGGTGTGGTTCTCAGAGCATAGCAACAGAAGTCTCCAGGCCAGAGGGAGGAGGTCTGACCAACAGGGCCTTGCCATAGGAGAGATGGCCTCCTCAGACCTGCACAGAGATTGTGCAGAGCCCAGGCCATGCAGCCCCCTGACCAGGTGCACCAGCACAAGCACATTTGCACACTCATACCCCTCCTTCCCCAGGAATGTGGGCAGCTGCTTATCAGGCCATACCAGACCTTGCCAATTAAACCCCTACTTTGCCACCTCCCTTTGCAGAGTTTAATTTGGGGCATCCAGGTCCTCAGTGGCCTGGGGGAAGGGGAGGTCCTCCCCTTTCTGCTCCACGCTCCCAGGAAGTCAGTGGGGAAGTGAGGTATCCAGACACAAGGCTGCTTCCTCGCACCTGTGTTGAAAACCCTAAAGAGGGACCCAATTGAGGCCTTGTTCTGGAAGCTTAGGGCCTCTTTGCCATCCGTGAAATGGCCCCAGCCTCACTGGGGCCCAGGCCTTCTTACATAGGTGAGATCAGGAGGGCTGGAGAGTGGATCCCCTATGGTTTGGGCCTCCTTCTCCCTCTCAGGGCCTAGCTCCCGATAGGGCCATTTGTAGCATATGTAACAAGAGTCAGGCACTGTGCTGGCCCCTTCCCACAGTGTCTCCTTCCTGCCAAGAGAAACCCAGGAGCTGGTGTTGGTACTGTCTTTCAGCAGACTTGAGCCCTTTCAGGGATGCAAACCGGGTGGTCAGCACTCACTCACTTGGAGGACCCCACAGAGCACAGCCTCAGTTTCCTTGCCTGTAAAAGGGGACCCATCAGACCTTCCTCTCTGGGCCACTGTGAGATGAATGATGTGAGATAATGGATATTAAGTGATAGTTGCCACTCAGAGATTTCCTTGGGCAGATGGGCTCGAGTTACCGTTGCTGTCAGTGCAGTCTGGCTTCCAAGCTCATGGCCTGTGTACGCAGCCCCAGCTCCCAAAAGCCTGCTGGAGCAGATCTTTACGATGGGCTCCCAGGCCCTCCTGGGAGACCTGCAGCCTGTGTGGGGGGGGCTATGCTTATCTAGACAGGGCCATAGGCTGAGGGTACAGGTTGGGAAAAGTTCTGTCTCTCCTGTAAGTCATGTTTTTCTATATACTTCCCTTGCTGAGTGAGTGTCTAGCCCAGAGAGGCCAGGGAGCCTGGTGGAGGTCACATGTGGACCTCCGGGCCCCCGGCTGTGGCACCCCCACCCAGAGGAGCCACTGCTCCCCGTGGTCAAGGCCCCACACTGGCTGCTCGTGTAACCACTGAGCACAGTGCAAACCTTGAGTTTTCCTTTTCCTCATCCTCTGCAACATACCCACAGCCTGCCCTACCCCAGCTTGCAAAACATATCCTGGACCCACCTCCAGATCTCTCTGTTCCACTGCTTGTCTTCTTTTGGGTTCTCCCAAGAGCAGAGCCTGGGACACGGATATAGGTACAGGTCCTGTGTTCAGGAGGCGATTCCAGGAACTACATGAGCATATGTGAGACAGGAAGGGCAGAAGCCCTTGTGCTGGTTCACTTGGGCCAAGTGCTATGATAAATGCCATGGCCTAGGTACCCCTGAGGCACAACAGAAACTTCCTGCTCACAGTTGTGGAGGCTGGGAAGACCAAGGTCAAGGTGCCAACAGATTTGGGATTTGGTGAGAGCCTGTACCCCATTGATGGTGACTTCTCATTACTACCTTCTGTCATGGTAGAAGGGACCAACTCTCTAGGGTTTGTTTTATAAGGGTACTGGTTCATTCATGAAGATTCTATCCTTGTCAGCTAATCACTACCCAAGGGCCACCTCTCCTATTACCATCACCTTGAGAGTTAGAAAGTCAGCACTGGAAGAAAGGTGTCAAAGCAGGGTGTGCTGCTGAAGTACAAATGCAGCCAGGGGACCCATGGCCTCGGCTTGCTAGAACCACAGGGCTTGCATCTCCCCTAGGAGTCATCTCACACCTGTATCACCCGGATCCAGCCCCTGGCAGAGTAGCTGCTCAATCAGTACCTGTGAGTGAGTGATTGAATGGGTCAGGTTCTCCCAGAAGCAGCAGAACCTGGGGCAGGTCTCTTGGGTGCCATTGAGGAGACTGTGGATGCTTTTAGGAGAGCCCTGTACAGAGTGTGGAAAGGAGATTAGGACAGAAAAGCAAAGCTAGACGAAGATGTTGGGGTGACTGAGGTCCACCAGCCTCACCCCCGTGGATGATTCTGTATTGTACTGAACCCCTCCAGGCAACAGTGTCAGCCTTTGCTTCCCAACTGCTGGGAGTGCAGGCAGGGCAGGGCAGAAGCAGCCAGTGCTCATAGCAGCTGGGGCAGAGGCAGGGCCTGGGAAGGGGCCTGGAAGGGCACAGAGAGTGGTCACCTTGGAAATTCTGCCTCCCTGTGCTCATAGCCCCCACCCAATGGAGCTCTGCAGCCTGGATATCTTGGAAGCAGCAAGTCAGGCCTCTGATGAAACATCTCTGTGCCCAAGGGCGTTCTCTTAATTGCCTCGAGTCTTGCCCTAAAGAGCTGGGAGGCAGCACTGCAGACAGGAAGTCCCAGGGAGCCCCTGAGAGCTGCACCGCCCACCCTCTGCTGGGCACAACTTGGCAGTCCCCGGAGCAGCCGGCCCAGGCAACGGATCTAGCCTTGACAGACAGAAGGCCCCGCCCACCGACCCTGCTCTTCCCCTCCCCGACAGCTATTGACAGCCAGGGCACTTGAGTTTTTCTCTTTTCTCTGTCAGCTCTTTTAATTGAAAAATATCAAGAAAACGCCTATTGATTCCCCGTAACTGATAAGCTCCCCACTCTTGGGCCTTTTTAATCAGGAGCCTGAGTCTGGCTGGCTTGAAGCCCAGGGGAGGACTAGGAGGAGGGGAAAAACATGGCCAATCTGGGCTCTGGGGGGCTCCCCCCTCCCAAAAAACTGAGCACAGGCATTCAGTGCTGGGTAAAAAAATAAATTAGGAACCTTCCCCTTCTGAGGAAGTTTGCCTAATTCCTGAAGCATATAATTACCCCTAACATTTACACAACACTCTGTGTTTACAAAGCAATTTACATTTGCAAGGCCCCTGCACATTTATTGTCTCCTCTGATCGAGTTGTTCACTGCAGAGCGCAGCCAGCCCAGGGCCCCACTCTCCACCCAGGACTCTGCCCAGGAAGCCGAAGCCCTGTTCCCAAGTGCTGGAAGTCAGCAGAGCAGAGATGCTGTCCCATTCCATAGATGAGGACACTGAGGTTCGGAGATGTTATACAAGGTCACACAGCGAATGGATAGTCAGAAAATGCTCCAAGGGAGACTTCTGAGTCTCTTTAGGTGCTCTGCTCCCTAGAAATGAAGTTCTGGAGTCACTTGGCTGTCCAGTTACGGGGCTTGCATATCAAGCTCCTGGTCTGTATGTATCATAGTCAGACTCAGAGAAGAAATTCCTAAGAGAGGTGATTGATCAGGGTAAGGAGTTGGATGGACGGTTTCTCCTTCCATGAATTCTGTTCATCTCAGGCTCTGGCAGACATCTGGGGATAGACCAGATGACCTCCAAGCCCCTTTCAGCACCAATCCATGAGTCCTGGAGAACAGATGCCCGTCACCCACATGGACCCCCCAGCCTGCTTGTCTTCCCTCGGGCACACACCAAGACATGAGTCACAGAAGGTGCAGGAGAAATTTATTGCATTATCAATATTTAATATCTCCAGAGAGGGGACATCAGCAAAATTGCCTGGCCTGGCAGAGCCAACTGGGCGGTCAGTGGGACAGGCCCTTCATCTCCCTGGATGCCTCATCCACCCTCATGGGGACCTCATCCTCCCACAGAGGAAACAGATGGGCTCCTGGAAGAGGCCAGGCATTGTGGAGGGTAGCATATAGGAAATGCCACCCATGGCCCTCACCAGGACCACCTGCTCAGGCAGGGTGGGATCCAGGAAAAATGTATAAGGCTATTTCTGAGCACCAAAGTTGTGGTCTCAAGCTGTCCCGGATGCCAGTGAAATTTGGGGAGCTTGGCAATGTACAGCAGCCTGAGCTGATCCCATGCCACGTGGCTGAAAATCACCTGGCTGCAGATGCACCCAGGACGCTGATGCCACCAAAACTAGAGAAAATCTTGGCAGGAAGTCTTACGGTAGTGCCTGGTAGCACCCCACGCCAGTGCTGCCTGCCTGGCCGCAGTCTCCTCCTTGGTGGGATGGGCTGTGGTCTCTGCCTCACAGGTTTGCTGTGAGACAGAAATGAAGTCCACTTGATATATGCCGGGCCCAGGAGGTCATCCAGTCCTCCTGTGATAACCAGGGAGCTCCAGGGAGCAGGGGACAGCCGAGCCATGCTGGGGCCAGGACTGCAAGCAAGGAAAGCACCGGAAGTCAGCCTGTGTCCTGGCTCCAGGAGCCTCTCTCCACCACTTATGGCGAGGGAAACTGGGGAGTCAGAGTGACATGTCCAAGCTGGTATGAGATGGGGTCCTGAAGCAGGTACAGACGCAGCCCGGGGAGTATGCCAGAGCCCAGCAGCCCCAGAGAGGGCTTTCCGGCCATGACTCCCAGTCCTGCCCAGTGTGGTACACACCCGCTCCCGCCCAGCCTGATCAGAGCACTGGGCACCTCCATTAGGATCGAGGTCTCCCTCTCCAGCCCTCAGGCCCCACCCACCTAATCCCACGGGTGCTGTGAGGCTGGAGGGACCTAGGCAGTGGCTTCCTCTCCTGGGGAAACCGAAAGGACCACTCTCAAAAGTGGTTTCCACTGTGAAAAACGTCTGGTTTGATCCCTGTTGGCTGCATAATTCTGGGCAAGTTCTGCTCTCTGGGCCTCAGTTTCCCCACCTCAGAGTAAAGGGCTGGGTGGGAATCATTCTTGGGCTCTCTTCATGACGTCCTGGAGAGCGCAGAATGACCTTCACCCTCAGAGTTACATCCTGGAGAGCGCAGAATGACCTTCACCCTCAGAGTTACATCCAGGGGCAGGGATTTCCAAATAAACCAGAGGTAACAATGCAGCATGTGACAAGCTACAAGTGCTACCCAGAGCTTAGGGGTCATCCAGTTCAGGGGTTCCCACCGGCCTGCAGGCTAGAGGAGTCTGACAGGATAGGCTACCCGCTGAAGATGATGCAAGGGTTTGAAGAACAGGCCTGATTCAGCCTCACAAGGAGGGACAGGGGAAGGCAAGCTGGCGCAGAGGTCGCAGGGAACAAACAGGGGGCTGTGTAGGGTAGGAAGTGCCCGGATGTTCTGGGATCCAAGGTGCAGGATCACCCAGTGGGTCTGGGAGTGCTCAGAAATAGAGCTTAAGGCCAAAGAAGCAGCAGATAAAGGAGCTGAGATCCAGTTCTGGCTTGAGGGGCTGGTGTGGCAAAAGCTCATGATGGGCTGGGACAGACAAGTGACTCCAGGTGTGCGGAGAGGATGGGTGTGACTTTCCTAGGGCCCCCATGACAAATTACCACAGAGCAGAGAGCAGGGTGCTAGCACCAGTGAATCCTCCCACAGTTCAGAGGCCAGCAGTCTGAAACCAAAGTGTGGGCAGGGCCTGCTCCCTCCAAAGGGTCTAAAGGAGAGTCCGCACCAGCTTCTGGTGGATGCTCACCATCCTTATAGTCCTTGGCTTGAGCTTCAGTCTTTGGTGTCCCACAACACCCAACCCCCTTCCATGTGTCTCCGTTCCATCTGTATTTCCATTTTCTTACTGAGACATTGGATTAGGTCTGAGATTATGTCTCCAAAGACTCTATTTCCAAATAATATTGAGAGGCTGTGAATAGGGGCAGGGCCACAAGTTTAGAGGCCCAGTGTCAGAGAGCTGGTGGGGTGGCAGCCAGGGAGGGCTGGCTTCACTCAGGACCATCTGGGGTGATCCTTCTAATGCCTGTGAGATTGAGGCCTCCCGGTGTCAGACAGGGCCAGCAGGTCTGACTGGGACGATGGCTGGGAGCCATTCCCTGGAGCTGTCTCAGAGCCCTGGGGCCACTTGTAGGGACACTGCCACCTGCCTGGCTCCTGGTTAGTGTAGCAGAATCTGAGCAATGGGCCAAGAGTGCCGGAAGAGTACAAAGTTCCTCTGCAGAGCTGGTGGTTCTGGCAAACCTAGTACCATTTCTAATCCTGGTCCTTCTGCTGTCCTGTGGGGCTCTGGGGAGCTGGCTTTCCATCTCTCAGCCTCGCCTTCCTCCCATGAAACATCAGGCTGGGCCAAGATGACCTCCCCAGGGCCTTGCAGCTGGAGGATCCGAGACAGGAATGTCAGCCCCAGGGATTTCCCTTAAACATGACCCTGGAATGACTGTTCACTCTGACAAAAGCTGGCTAGTTGTCAGCCACCCCCATGTCCTCCTCTCCCACTCCAGCCCCAGCAGCACACAGCCAAGCTCGCTGTCCTGTTTTTAGTGGGAAGTCAGGGCTTTGAGGGTCAGGTGGGAAAGGGAGTAGGTAGGATGGGACTGGGCTTCTCCTGGATGCTCTAGCTCAGCAGCACGTGGGCCTGGGGCCCTCAGAGATGGGTTCCTAACCCATGCACTGTTAAATGTCCCTCACATAGATCCCTCCTTGGGGCAGGGGCAGGGCCAGAGCCACGTGGCAGCATGGAGCACTCCGTGACACCCCACACCTACATCCCTGTTTGGTCACAGGCGGCTGGAGTGGTCTTGTCCTCCCTCTGCACCAAGCATGGTTCCACTCCAGCCTCCACCTTTTGGGACAGTGCCCTGCCCTGCTGCCAGTCAGCTCTGGGCTCTTCAGAGGGGCCAGAGCCTCAAAGCCAGAGACCCCTGATCCTGATCCTGAAAACATAACAAACACACAATGCCACATTTACATATATACAGATGCCCACCTGCCTGCACTCACTGCTGTCCACACGCATGTGTGTCCCCAGCCAGGAGTTCCCAGGCCTCAGCCCCATGGCCTCAGCGCAGGCTCCCTGGGGCTCCAGTTGTGCGCTCATCTGTCACCCACCGCAGGAAGGGAGCCTGGGACCTCTTTGCTCAGTGAATATGTGCATTCAAGCGGATTCTGGGAGGCTTTGTTTCTCTGCCCTTCCCTGCCCCTTACCCCTATGCAGGGCACCAGGAGGACCCAACCCACCCACACTGTCACCCTGTACTTACTTGGGGACCCAGACAGGCAGCCATCTGAGTAATGGGCCAAGAGGGCCAGAAGAATACACAGCTATTATGCGGAGACGGTGGTTCAGGCAAACCTGATACCAGTTCTGAAAGCAAGTTGTTTATTTGAGAGCTGAGCCAGGAGGCTCGTGGAGGGCATGAGGTGAGGAGGAAGGAGCGAAGGCAGGAAGCGGCATCCTCAGGAGTGGGCTCCGGCTCGCTCCTGCTTGGAACCTTCCAGAGGAGTGGGTGGGGCTCCCTGCAAAACCACTTCACTCCACAAGGGGCGGGGATGCCCAGTGTTTACCCACCTGTTCTCATTCTGCACAGCGTGAGGTCTGTCAACCCTGGAAACATTGTCCTGCTCCTTGAAAGGCCACACATGTGCCCCTAGCTAAAGAATTCCCTCCAGAAGAGATACATGGGAACCATCACCTGGAGCCAGGAGATCATGGGGAGGGCAAACTGAAGAGGACCGTCCAGTGGACTGATGGGGCCTCTTCCCATCCTCACCTTGACCATGTATAAAGATGGGATATAAGATCCATGTATAAGGATACAGCTCGGCAGCACAGGGCCTGCCCAGCAAGAGTAAGGCCCTGAATTCAATTCCTGGTACAAAAAACAAAGATCCATGGCACGTGCGCACACACACACACGCACACGCACACACCATTCTCCTTCCTTTCCCCACTTGGTCCTCTCTGCTCCTGACCTCTGGTTCACTTTCTGGCCTAGAGAAGCAGAGGACGTGGGCTTCCATCTCTGAGAATGGCTCATCCCCTGGGTGACACGGGAACCTGGCTCCCGCAGCTCTAGGAACCCCTGGCCCTGAAAGCCCACCCCCCCTTACTTGGCTCTCGGGTTCCAGTGCCTGGCTCCCATCCAGCGTATCAGCCACAGTCTCAGGCTTTGAAGCTGGAGACTCCCCAAGCAGACAAAGGGGCGGCTGCCAGGTAGGGGGAGCTCTGGGGGTGCCAGCCTAGGTGTGTGGCGGTTATCTCAGAGGCCTAATCAAGGTGCCTTGTCCCCAGCTCTGCTACTGAATGGTTGCACCCCGCCCCTCCTGCCACTTCCCCCACACTGGCTGCCAGGATGGTGAGAGACACCTGCTAGGCCATGGACTCCTTCCTCCCCCAGCTGGTCTCTTTTTGTGCTATCACAAAGGGGACACAGCAAAGACCACCTGGTGAGGAACTGGCCTCAGGGATCCCTATTTCTCAGCTGTGACTGCGCTCCCTCAGGTACAGGCTGGAGGTGGTTTGAAGCTGCCTCTGAATGCCAGAATTTTATCTTGAGCAGGGGATGCCCACAAAGAGATAAACAGACAGACGGATGGTGGCCTGGGGTTAGCAGCAGAATCAGGAGGGACCCACCCTGGAAGCTGCCCAAAGTTTGATGCTTCTGGGTATGGGTACACAAGACCAGGGCCCTGCTGCTCCCTGAGTTAGGTGCCACGAGACATGCCCCATGGACGCTGATAAGGTCTCCTTTGTCCTCAAGGCCGACATGGCATGCACTGTTAGACAAGCCTCACTTTTTACAGAAGCAGCCAGGGAAGAACAAAGCTCAGAGAAGTTGCAGTCAGCTGTGTGCATACCGTAGCCTGGGCCTGGACCAGTCTGGGACGCCACCCTCCACTACCAGTCTTGCTGTTCAAGGCAGGTCGCCTTCTGTAGGTTAGGCATGTGGACCTGATACGGAGGAGGAGTTTAGCAGAAATAGGGTAGATTAGCACCCGCTTAGGCCAGTGGTGGACAAATCCTCACTTCCCATTCACCTTCCCCTTTCCCTTCCAAACCGTTTCTGAGCCTGCTGCATGGCAGGGCTGCAGACTACATACAGTATGAATGCTGTGGGTGTACAGCATGGTGGTCCTGAACTTTTCCCTGGTAGCCAGGGTGACAGAAAGGGGGAGGGGAGAAAAAGAGAAGGAGGGAGAGACAGAGACACAGGTACAGAGAGAGAGAGAGATCCCCAGATCTCTGCTGGGCCTCCTCCTCTGGAGAAGAGTTAAAGACCACAGTAAACAGAGAGAAACTGGTGTCTCCAGTGGAGATACTGAGTGCTGGAGGCCGCGCTGCTGGGCTTACCGCATGCTGGCCATTAAGATGAGCCAGTGCCTCCCTTGGACCATCCTTCAGCGCCGGGGATGCGGGCGAGGGGAGGAAACCCATCACTAATAGCTAAAGAAAGACTCATTACTTTGGACTAACCGTTGGTTGGTATTGAATATACCATTGCTCCCCTCCTAACAAATGGCTTCTCAAGGGTTTAATTAACTTCTTAGCACCTTCAGGCAGGCAGCCTGGCCCCCACCTCTGGGCAAGGCCTGAATCAGCCATAGTGAAGGCCGTTGACCGCCTTCAGGAGCCACTCCTGCCCGTGTGAGGAGACAGTGGGGATTGGAAACTGTGTCTCTGCTGACCCGGACCAACCTGCCCCCATTACAGATGAGAAGATGCCCGAGGTTACCCAGCAGGAGGCAGGAGAAGGCCTGGAACCCAAGCCTTGAGCAGGGAAGCAGAAGAGCCCTTTCAGAGCCTCAGCCATATCCCCTCACAAGGTCACTAGCAGTAATAAACGCACAATGCAGAGCGATTCTGTGATAACTGGATTAACTTGATCAAGACCCATGGTGAAACTGGTCTGAGACTAAGTCCTTCCCAGTCCTCCTCTTCCTAGTACTTATTGGCCTGTCCTAAATGTCAGATGCATACTATCTCATTTAGTCTTTATACACACTTTATGAGGCTGGCATTTCTACCCCTGCTTTTTCAGATAGGAAGCTGAGGCTCAGAGGGATTAAGTTAACTAACGCCCCAAAGGTCACCTCTCTTAAAGCACTAAGCTATTCTGCTTCTCTAGAGAAGAGTTCATGTTTCTGGACCTAATCTTTTCACTGAGGGGCAGACTGAGATTTTACTGATGGTCACCTAGGTCATGTATGGACTCAAACTCCTGGCTTCTAATTCCATGCTCAGTGGTGGCCCTTTTGGCCACATCCCATAGTCCATCATCTCTGCTTCGCTATCCATGGCTTGACCTTCTTTCTTTGTTGGGAGACCAGGCCCCCAGCTTTCTGAGTAAGTCTGACAGACGCAGGGTGACCCCTGCTCTGCTCCTATGTGTGGTCCTAGAGAAAGTCCCTTGCTCCCAGCCTCCCTTTCTTCATATAAAGATGTGCCTCCTAGAACATTTGTGAGAATTAAATGTCTGGCACATCACAGAATGCATTCAACAGCAGCCTCATTAAAACAGGGGTATGACCTGGCCTGGAATCCCCACCTCTTCCTGCACCCTGCCACAGCATTTGTCCCCACCCAGGAGGGCTTGTCCAACACCTCCCCCAATTAGAATTGGGACAGAGAAGCCCTGGCGGATGTCAGATACCAGAAGAGAGCCCTTCCCACCCACAGGGAGCACGAGCTGCCTCTCTGGGCTGCGGGCTAATTAATTGTGAGGGGCTGACAGCAAAGAGGGGCTGTGCTTCTTGCCAGCAAGCCCAGAGCAATGATGGAATAATGGGCTCTAATGCACTGGCCTTCTCCGGGGACCTGCCTTTCATCCTCAACAAAACTAATTAATGATAGCAATAAATAAACCAAGCCAGCCCGCCCTCCCCAGAACAGCCAGGGTTCTCAGAAAAAAGCCTGTTGCAGGCTGAGTCAGAGTGCTGTGGCCCAGGGTCTTCTGTGGGGTTGGAGGCCCTGTGAGGCAACATGGGCAAAGCAAGAGGAACCAGGCCTAAGTGAGTCACTTGATCCCAGGCTGAAACATGGGAGCTGTGAGTTCTAACACTAGTTAAGCTGTCACGTTGCCCAGTAACTTTGCCTTCCTGAGCTTGGAGATGTTAACCCCATTAAGAGAAAAAATGTAGTCTATAAGCTAGACTATAAGTCTTTACCTTGATGGCTTAAAGTGGATGGACAAGACCAGGAAGAACATCCCAGCCTTGCATCTTAGGTCGGTTAATGCTGTAACACAAAACACACAAAGGTCAGGGATGCGGCTCAGAGGAGGAGCACTTGCCTGGCATTCAGCAGGCCTTTGATCTGGGCTGCAGTGCTGCAAAACAAAATGCAGCAACATCAATAGCAAAACCAAAACCAAAACCCAACCCAACCTAATCAGCAAGAACTAAAAATTCCCCAAAACAAAACCAGAGGGCTGGGCTGGGGGTATAGATCAGTAGCACAAGCACTTACCTGGCAAGTGAGAGGTCATGAGTTCGATTCCCAATACAAAAACAAAAACAAACTCACAGCAAAACCAGAGGACCTGAGGAAGCTGGGACTCTGGGCCCTGACCCGGCCTTTCAGAACTAGCTGGGCCTCAGAATTTTCCTTCCTACCAAGGTTCCAGCGGACGCAGAGGCTGCTGGTGGGCAACTTCATTCAGGACAAGTGCTCTAAACTGAGGGTCAGAGATGGATTCCCATCCTGTCTCTGCTTCCAGCTGGCTCAAGGTCCCTGGCTTCCCCTCTACAGGCCTCAGTTTCCTCTGTCTTTAAAGCAGCGTGTGCACATGTGAGGGTGAATGGTGGAGCAGGACTTCATGGCTCTGGGGTCTGCGGTACCCTTTGAGGCAGTGTGAGGTCCCCTGGCAGCAGTGATACTGGGCCGCCTCACATACGTGCTCTTGACTAACTGCCTCCAAGGAGAGAAACAATGAGATCACAAAAGAACCAGCACCTTCTCAGGACCCCCCACCTCCATGTAACCGCATGTCTCAGCTAGTGCGGGAAACTTTGCCCTAGTACATCACCTACCTCTCCTTGCACGCCTCCAGAAACAGGGAGCTCATTCTCTCCTGGGGCAGGGTGTCCCATCAAAGTTATAAAGAGCATTTCTGAGTTTTTTGTTTGTTTTGCTGCAACTTCAAAGTCTACCTCCTCATGATGTGCTCCCTTGGCCCCCTGTTTAGAGTCTCAGTTCCCTCCAAGCTCCCATCCAGCGTTGACATAAAACCTGCTTAGGAGACCAGTCTCTACCACCCGCTGCTGAGGGACCTGGGGAAGCCAGTGTGCACCTCTGAGCTCCAGTTGCCCTCAGGGATTGCAGAGATGAGATAAAGAGGTGAAAGTAGGGAACTCAGTGTAAAGGTGAGAGACTCTAATTATATCCGTGTGATAATGTGGTCCTGCCAGGGTGGGGGCACGCAGGAATCCTGTTTCCTGGCTGGCTGGTTCCTAGGCCTCTGTCTGCAAGTGAGAATGTACTATGGCTCTTCCCTGAGTGCCATCCCTGGGTGCATTTAAACCAGAAGCCATCCCTTTCTCTCAGAGCTCTTCCCAACACCCTCAGGCCAGTGGCCAATGCTCTGGGAGCCAAAGCCAGGGGACCAGCTGTCCACATCCTCTGTGCACGCCCTCAATGGCACAAGTTCTGGCTCCAGTGTCTCTAGGCAGCAGCATGGTCTGTAGGGACCTCACACAGTGACTGAGCGCAGCAGCAGGTCCCATGGAGACTCCGCCCCCTATGCATAAAGCAAAGCTACTCATGCGGGCAGCAGAAATGAAAACAGATTGAGCAAAAGTAACATCAACTGAGTGCATACTGGAGACCCAGTCACTGGAAAAGGCTGGAAATCACAGTGCCCAGACCACATGTCAGATTGGTGTGGGGAGGACACTGCCAGTGGGCACAAGAGGCCACTCACTGCTCTGCCTCCTAAGCCAAGATCATCCATTGTTGGCCCCTGGGGCCCTGCCCTGCATACTTACCACCAGCTTGGCTTCTCCAGGGTCCTGCTGATGTGCAGCTTGGCCCATGTAATTGGCAGACCTCAGATAACAGGCTGGGAAAGTGAAAGTTAGATTTTCAGCTTCTGTAGCAACAGGTAGGAGTGGAAAATTCTCCAAATCTAGAAAGAGGGTTCAGATCTAAGACAGGAAAACAACCTAGTGGCCACTCCTATCCAGGGAAACTTGCCTTTGGTTGAATGAAGGTAAAAATTTCTACTCATCCTGAGCATTTTCTATACGATTGTAGCTCTTCTGAGAGTTTATCAAAAATTAGCTTATCTGAGCCTCTTGGCATCTTCATAAGGGAGGTGCTTTTATTTTCATCAGCCCCACTGTTTCACCAATAGGGAAGCTGAGCACCAGGGAGGGTGCCTGCAGGCACGCAACTAGCAAGAAGCAGATGGTGTCAGTTACTTTTCCATTGCTATCACAAATATCTGAGACTGCCAACTTAATAAGAGAAAAGGTTAATTTTGACTCACAGTTTTAGAGGTTTTAATCCATGGTTAATGGTCCCTGTTGCTTTGGGCAGATAGTCAGGATGTCATAGCAGCAGAGCATGGAGAAGCAGAGCTGCTCCTCTCATGGCCAGGAAGCAGAAGGAAGAAGGAGGAAAGAGACCAAGCCCTGCAATCCCCTTGGAGGGCACAGCCCTAGAGACCCGAAGATCTCCCACTAGGCTGCACTTCTTAAAGGTCATGATCTACAGAAAGTGCTTTAGAAAGTGCCAACGTCATCGACACAATCATCATTGTCATCCCCAATGATACCAAACTGGGGACTCGGCCTTTAACACACGAGCCTTTGGGGAGCATTCCAGACCCAAACTGTAGCACAGGTGCTGGGCTTGAACCTGGCTGCCTGAGCCTTGGGTTTATGGTCCTACAGTTCTTTGCCCTTCATTTTCTGTCTTAAGCAAAGATGACTCAGTCATCGTCCTCAGGAAGCAGAGGGAGCATAAACTATGGGAAAAACAAGACCAGCGGTGCCAAGGACCAGAACCATTAAGCTGCCAAGTCCTTGGGCATAGTGTCAGCCATTACCCCTGGTAATGAGGCAATGGGAAGGGGTCCTGCCTGAGCTCGAACTGCTCAGGGACTTTCCCAGGCCAGGCCCTAATCTCACTTCAGAGACTCTCTGCAACAAGGGTTCTGAGGGTGGTGGGAGCTGGCAGCACTGCCAATCTTTGTATATGACCCCATAAAGCAAGGCCAGTCTGTGCCAGCTGACCCTGTTTGCCAGAGATCATGAGTACATGGGATCCAGGTCAGGCCTGGGGGTACGATCCCATGGCTTCCAGGCCTGGTCTCCGGTGGAATCACTCAGCAGACAGTGAATGTACGTTTGTGCATCCACGCTTGAGTCCCACTCCAGGAGCAGGACTCATTCAGTGATCCACAGCAGGACTTGGCACTTCTGGTGTGAATATTCCCCAGGTGATCTGAGTGTGTGGCCAGGATAAACAACTCCTGGTCCTGGGGTTCTGGATCTCCCCTAGTCCGGGGGAGGCTGGGAAAGGACTCCTGGCTGTGCTCCCTCCACTGCTGTGTCTCAGGGACAGGGGACCCCAGACATGGCTGGATGCCATCATGAGAACTTAAAGCAGGAGACTGGAAAACAGAAATAAATCCAAGATAACTCAGTGCTCCAGGACAGCCTAGAAGGAAACGCCAAGCTGCCAAGAGGAACTACAGACAGGTGGGAAAGTTCTGAAAGCCACCTTCTCCCTGGAAGCCCCTGCACCTCACTCAGAAATGTCTCTCAGAGCTCCTCAAGCTCTGACTGTATGGTAACCAGAAAGTGGGGAAACATCTCTGTTTAGACAGTGCACTGTTCACAAATCTTCCAAGGTTCCTCCTGGCCCTCACGATAGAGTCCCAGTACCTCATCCTGGTGTCCAAGCCCCTCCCAGCCGAGAATTCAACACCGCCTGTCTCCAGCCATTCCCTTCGCATATATGGAGAGAGCCAGGCGGCCAGGGGGCCCCACAGACCCAGGTGCCCAAGGGAGCAGCTGGCAAATTTATTAAGATAGAGGATTTAAAATGCCCAGCCCAGATCATGGGCTACAGAAAGTGCTTTAGAAAGTGGTAACATCATCAGCCCAATCACCATCCCCGAAGTCACTGTCCTGAGGCCACATCTGCATGGCAACTCCTCTTCCTTATCAACTCCTCTTAGATAATAGCACAGCCCCGAGCCCACACATCTGGGTTCAAATCTAGATTCTGCCCCCTTCTGGGCATATGTCTCTGGCTGTATCACCCTCTCTTTGGGGGCCTGGGCTGTCTCTGTGCATGGATAGATTTCTCAGGCACTTTCTGACTCACGCACTGCGAGTCTCAGGCAGGCCGGAGAGAGGCTGGGCCCTTTCCCAACTTTGCTCTCCTCTCCTCCTACACTATAGATGCCGTGTAGTGACCAAGGTTTCCTTTAGTGATCAGATCGGCCTCCTTCCCACCCAGAAAGGTAACGGCAGTGTCTCCTCTGTGCTGGGGAGGCGGGCGGGGCTGGGAGCAGAGGCACTCTGCTCTCCCTCTCAGCGGAGAGGCCCAGAGCCCAGGCTGTCAGCTCTGCTGCTCTTGGGTGAGAGCTTCGAGCTCTTGGCCCCTGCGCCTGAGGGAGGGATATTTACGGTTTAATAATTGGCCTATTGATTCTCATTTATATGCCACCAATGGGGCTTTCTGAGGAAGTGAAGACAAAAGGGCCCTGTTTGTAAATAAGTCTCTGGTCAGTCGGTTCATCACTCAGCCTGCCAGCCTGGCTTCTGAGCAAGAGCCGAGCTGGGTTAATACACTGCATGCCCTCTTCAGCAGAGCCTGACCTTCGGCCACAGGTCACAGCCATCCAGCCCCATTTTCCAGCCCTCAGGGCCCAGCCTTCACCGTGCTCTTCCCAGTTAGCAATGCACTTCTCACCTATGGTTGCTTTTCACCATCTCCTCAGGAGGAGGAAAGGCAGAGTGTAGCAGCTCCACTTAACAGGCACCGGGAGTTGGGGCCTCACATACGCCGTGCAAGGTGCTACCACTGAGCTGTAGCCCCGTGATAAAACTGCGGGCTTTGCAGGAACACCACCAGGACCGTACATTGCACATTTCTAAGTGACTCAGTTAGTTCTGCGTAACAAACCACTCCACAAGATGCCGCTCGCCTTGAGATGGCTGGGTCCCAAAAGAAGAAGTGGAGAGGCCTGACTGCCGTTATAGTCCCTTCTTGCATCAACTTTGTTACCAAACTGGCCAAAGCAACTGAAGATTGGAGGGCACTACTTAATGCCACAGGTACAGTTGAGTGAAAGAGTCCTTTACTGCAGTAGATCTGCCACTGGCCCAAGATCACTGCTCTTCCCACTGCTTTGGGCAGCATGCTGCCTTTCTCCTTACACACAACTGATCAAATGGGAAACCCTTTCATCTCACCCCAGATCTGGGTAGCGGGTCAGTCCTCCTGAGAAATGTGAGGCTGGATCTAGGCAGCACCAGAACACAGGACTGAGATATAAAGGTGTGAGCTTACAGTTAGAAGGAATCTCTAAGGGCCAACATTGCCTCACAACAGAAATAGCTCCTTTGAGAGGTAGTGAGCTCTCAGTCACTGGGAATGTGTAAGTACTGATAGAGTGCTTGCCTTGTGGCTATAGGAGGAATTCTGCCTCTAATGAGCCTAGATGCAGACCAAACAAGTTTCAAGATCCCTTCCAGCTTCCTAAGTCCAGGCCCTTATAAAAGAGTGGGCCAATTACTATGGACTCAAGCCAAGGAATGCCTTATCCAGCCGTCCCCCTTCCTCTCCAACCTCCTTGCTGGCCCTAGGCATAGCGAGTCCCACAAGGGAGCTCAGGAGACGGCCGCTTTCTAGTAGAGAGCAAAGGGCATGGAGACAGCAGACGGCTCCCCTCTGGCCCCATAGAAAAGAGGGGAGCTGTGAGGCTGGCAGCAGAGGGCCCTGGGTAGCCCAAGAGAGACAGCCAGGTACTGAGGAGCATGGGGACATTGGACCCTAGGTTGGATGAGCCTTATCCATGTGCTTTCTTTCGAGGTAATCTAGGAAAGGAGATGACGCCATATTTCAGGACAGTTGGAGCTTTAAGTGGCAGCAAGTAAAGGAGCCTCCATGATACTACAGTAGACAGTAACTGAGTCTCTGCTGACGGAAACACAAGCTGAGGTAAAATCCATCTCTCTTGTGTCAGCTTCAACTATATCCTTCCTTCCTGCTTGTCCAGTGGAGGGCAGCTTAGGCTTTGGGGTCTGGGTGGGAGGACATGGGGCCCCAAGGGGAAAGATAGGGTCAGGTCCGGGAAAGAGCTCCTGTTCCCGTGCTGCTCCTCAGACCAGGACTGACTGGAACAATCCGCCAGCGCCTACCCCTCCCCCAGTTCCGGCCTCCCGGAAGCGCCCCTTTACTGTGGCAGGAACCTCATTAATGGAGAGACGTGGGAAGGAGGGGGCAAGGGAGGCCTTTCCCACCTTCCGGAGTCTTGAGAGGTTTCTGAGATAATAATAGCACCAGACCTGCTGCTGAACAGGTCCCAGAGTTCTCCCCAAGTCCTGTGCTCAGCGCAGATGCAAAACTGCTCCTGCGGCTGTCCATCTGGCCGGCTGCCTGGCTCCCCGCTACCTGCTGATGGACCAACTGACGGCTGCAGTGACGGGGTGACCCAGCAGCATCTGACTGGCAGGCCCGGGCCATCTCGATGGCTGACTGACACAGGAAGGGTTTGATTAAATACACATGGAAGGACTGAAGACTGTGCACTGACTTGCTAATTCATTGACATGGTGCCAGGCCAATTAATCATCTGACTGATTGACGTCACACCCGATCAACAACTCATGGGTTGTCCGACTGAAGATTGTCTTGCCAACTAACTGGCTGACATAGAGAATGGCTCTCTGATGGGCTGGTTCCTGCCTGGCTGTTCTATCACAAGCTGCTTGTCTGACTGACTCCTCACTCCTGGACATTGTGATTGACGGACTCACTGACTGACTGGTTCACCAACTGATATGCAGATGTGTGTCCAGGCACTGACAGGCTTTTCACACCAGTCTTTGTGGCAGTGACTGTCGGTGGGGTTGGGCTCATAATAACTAGCTGCCCAACAGCACTGACAGAAAACGTGACTGAACCACTGACCGCCATACTAATAAGCCCATGAGCTGGCTGCTTGGAAGCAGACAGGCCTGAGCGGTAACAGCCAGACTGACTGGCCGGCTGATGGACAGACCGTTGCTTAGCCACTGAGCCGCTGGCTAGCTGAGCTGGCCACTGACAGATGGCTGACGGACTGACCAACAGCGTAGCTGCTGCCTGCTGTGCCCACTGACAGCCCCATGGCGGACAGAGAACCTGGCTGATGGATGGAGGTATTTTAGGATCCTTTTTTGTTCCTTGCCTTTTCTCTCTCCTGACTCCTCCTTCTCTCCCTGCTTGGCTTCTCAACTTCACTCTCCCTTTCAGTTTTACTTCTCTGTGCGTGCCTCATACATACAACAGGATACAGCACACACACATGAAAGCCCGAGAGTGTGAAAATAAAAGACACCCATGTACCTCCCCTAAATGCAGAGCCTCTGCCTGATGTGCTGTCCAACCACCTGGGCAGCATGTCACAGATGCCCTGGCCTGGTCTCCCCCCAGGGCTGCACACAGAGCTTGTCTGGGTAGTTTTGAGAAGTTCCACTGTGATTCTGATCCTCGGCAAGGCTCAGGCATCCTGACTAGACCCTGGCTAGACTCTGCCTGTGTCTTGCTTAGCCTCATTACCAGCAGCATGGCCTGGACATGTGGCATCGGCCTCTCCTGGAAGCTCGGAGAAAATCGACTCTCAGCCCCTGCCCAGGGCCTGCTGCGGGGACACCAGATGCTAGAGTCGTCTCCACACTAACATTTGACAAGCTCGGCCTCTGGTAGTCTGGTCTCCCTCCCTCCGCCCCTGCAGAGATGACCACTGTCTCTGGGTTGGCTCTTTAGCCTCTTTGCTTTCTTTACAGTGGCACCACACATATGTGTACCCCAAACCGTTCATCTCCAGCTCTGGTTCTTTCTGTCAGTGGCATCCCTCTGGGAGCCTTCCCCTGCAGCACTATTTTGGCTCCACAGTGTATTTTTTTCTAGGTGTGTCCACATGTGCAGCCATAGCACCTTTAACACCTTTACTTTGCACTTTTGAACAGTATTCTAGCATGTGAATTTACCACTATTTATCCATTCTTAAAATGAACAATGGGCTGGTTTAAACTGTTACTAGGAGTATTGCGGGGAGTGTGTACATGTGCATAACACATCTTAATTTTTTGTATTCTCTTCCCCCCTTTCCTCCGCCTTCCCTCCATCTTTTGGCCCCCTTTCCTTTTGCAAGAATTCTGTCTCCCCATGTCTTATATGTTCCTCTTAGTGGCCCTGTGCAAACACTCCCCAGTGGGGAGGCTACCCCAGGAGCACCATATCTGGTAGGATGTACAATGTCTCGTGTTCATTTGTGTCAAACTGTCTCCTGCGCATGCACAGAATGTCTTGCTTGTTCTCCCCTTGCAATGATGACCTGGCTCTGAAGCTATGAGCTCCTGCCTGGGCACCCTCCACCCACCCAGTGGGACAAGTACAACTACAGAAAGGGAATGACTCTACCCAGGAGGCTAGAAAAGGTGTGACAGAGAAGATAACATCCGAGTGTGTCTTTCCTACAGCTGCTGTCACAAACAATCGCAAACTCAGTGGCTTTAAATAACAACAAATACACTCTCACAGTTCTGGAGGCCAGGAAGCTGAAAGCATGGCCCTGGCAAGGCTGAGCTTCCTTCAGGGCCCTAGGGAAGAGTCTCTGTTCTTTGCCCTCCCGGTATCTAGTGGTAGCTGGCAATCTTCAGTTGTGGCCACAACACTACAACCTCTGCCTCTGAGCTCATCCTGCCCCTGTCCTTGCCGTGGAGTCTCCCTCTGCCTCACTCTGAGGACACTTGTCATTGGCCCACCTAGGTAATCAAGGATGATAACCACATCTCAAGACCCTTAACTTAATGACATGTGCAAAGACCTTTTCTCCAAATAAGGCCACATCCACAGTGCCGGGGTAGAGTGTGGAAATCTTTTGGAGACTACCATTCCTTCACTCTACTACACTGGGTCTGACCAGTCAAGCAGCAGCCAGTGGATGCACCTTAGTCGAAGTGTGTCCAGGCCCCATCAGGAATGGGTGGGTGCCTGGGGAGACAGAGGGGCTGGAGCGGCAACTGGCACAGGCAGCAGAGGCCTTGCTGGCCCATTGGAGACATCTGGACATTTTCTCTCAACATGCTAGGGAGCTCAGGCAAGTCTGCAGTGTGGTTAGGCACATCATGTACCCATGTTTGGGTGGTTGTGTGGAGGGTGGGCCTGAGGACAGGACCAATGAGAGAAAGTGAGGACTGGACCTGGGCAGTGGCTGAGAAATGAAGAAAACAAGAGGCTAAACAAATAAAAAAAATAAAGAAAACAAGATGCTTTTGAGATCTCTTCTGGGGCAGAGCTGGTTATGAAGAGAGACGGGCAGGCAACCAGGTACACTCTGGTTTTCTGAGTTAGAGGTCAGGATGGATGGGGCATGGAATGGGGCTGGTAACTCCAAGGAAAGAAGGGAAACCATCCTGGGTTGGCTGGTTTTGAGCCTCTCCAGTCTGTGCACGTGAAGTTGAAGTGTGGTGGTGGGAAGGGTACCATCTACATAAAGGTGATTCCTGTTCACCAAGGAAGACATCCTTAAATATTGGCCCAGAACATGGAGGGGAGGGGTGGAGCAAGCTTCCTGGGAGCGCCAGTGGGGTGGCCCTGAGCTCAAGATGCTGGCTCCTAGCGCTGCCCTTGTGCCGACTTGCAGTATGGCAGTGGGCCCTCCTGGGCCTCCATCTCCAAAACGACTGCCCAGCAAGGAGAAATGGAGACATTCATCACCTCTTCCCATGGCCATGTCCCACTGCCCATCCACAGGTCACTGCAGGTCAGGGATCCCTGGAAGGGAGCCCAGCCTGGACCCTAGGGTGACCTCTTTGGCAGCCATGATCCTGCGCAGGACTTCCAGAGAGGAAAACAAGGAAGGAAGAGAGATATGGAGGGAGAGAAGCAGGACGTAAGAAAAGAGAGAAAAAAAGGCAGGGAGGGAAGATCTAGCGGTGGCCATGGAGCCCCAGGGAGCCAGAGCCCTGGCCCCTACTTTCAAGAAGCTTCTGCTCTGATTTAGGAGCTCATCACGCATTAGTGGAAAAGCCTAAGTTTTGTTGCTAAGCAATGAGTGACCAATTTAGTACAATCGTCCCTTGGTTGAGAGGTAGGTTCCAGGGCATCTGTGGATGCCAAAATCTGCAGAGACTCAAGTCCCTTATAGAAATGGCATGATATTTGCATATAACCTAAGCATATCATTTCATACACTTTAAACCATCTCTAGATTACTTATGCTGAGTGGATGTCAGTGTTGTATAAATAGGTGTCAGACCATATGATTTAGGAAGTAACAAGGAAAAAATTCTACATGTGTTCAACATAGACACTATTTTTCCAAATATTTTCCATTCACACTCGGTCAAACTGAGGATATGGAATCCACGGATCAGGAAGACTGACCATACTCAGCAATGCAGCCATCAACTATTTTGCCTGGCCCACCTGAGAGGTTTTTTAAAACTTTAGTTTACTTTTAAATTATACAATAAAATTGGCATACAGTTCCAAGACTTTTTCCAGCTTTGTTGAAGTATAGTTGGCAATTAAAGTGCATACATTTAAGTTGTACAACTTGATAATTTGATATATAGATATATATATAACTATTTTATAAATTTTAATGTATATATAGACTTGTGTAAACACCACCACAATCAGGGTACAGAACAGTTCTGTCATTTCCCACACTCCCTCATGCTGTCCCTTTCTAGTGACATCCCCATGGCAACCACTGATCTCTGCAACGGAATAGTTTTGTGTTTTCAGCAATGTCCTATAAGTGAAATGATTCAGAATGTAACCTGCTGATAATGACTTGTTTCACGCAACATAATCCTACAAATTGTTGCGTGATGTTTGAATAGTTGTTCCTTTTTATTGCTGACTAGTATTCCATTGTATGGATCTACTGGGATTTTTTATTCATTCACCCACTACAGGCTATTTGCATGATCTCCAGTTTGAGGCAATTATGAATGAGAGCTTCTATAAATACTTACATATTTTTTTCTGTGAAACTTAGTCTTTATTTCTCCAGTCCTGGGAGTTGGATTGCTGGGTCAAATAGTCCTCATCTGTTTACCTTCATAAGAATATGCTAAACCATCTTCCCAGTGGCTGCACTATTACGCATTCTCATTAGAAATGGTTTTACATCCTTGCCATGATTTGGCTTAGTTGCTATTTATTATTATTATTATTTTATTCTAATAGGTATGTACTTTTAATTTGCATTTCTCTAATGGCTGAAGATACGGAACATCTTTTTAGGCCCCTACTTTCTACCTTTATATCCTCTTTGGGATGTGTTTGTCCATTTCTAGTTGTTTGTTTTATTGTTATTAAATTTTGGGAAGGGCAGTACTGGAGATTGAACCCACAGCCTCACACATACTAGGTAAGTGCTTTACCACTGAGCTATACTGCCAGTCATTTCTTTCTTTTGTCTTTCTTTTCTTTTCTTTTCTTTTCTTTTTTTGAGATGGTCATGTTAAGTTGACCAGACTGGCTTCAAACTTGCGGTCTTCCTGCCTCAGCCTCCTGTGTAGCTAGAATTATAGATGTGCCCCATCACACCCAGTTTATTGACTCTTAAGAGTTTTTATACATGTGTCATGTCTTCTAGTCTGTATTTTGTCCTGATTTTGATAGTGCCATCTACATTTTGGTGGAGTCCAAGTTATTTTTTCTAGATCATGTTTTTGCTGACATGTTTAAGAGCTCTATGGATGAATCTCAAAGGCACTGTGCTGAGTACAAGTTTCGGATGACAAGCATTTTCTTCCATGATTTTTTTCTAGAAGACTATGTTCCACACGTAGATGTGTGATTCATTTGATTTAATTTTTATAGAACTGTGGTTCAGATTAAGTGTCCAATTATTATGGCATCATTTCCCTATTGAATCATTTTCACATTTTTGTCAAAAAGTTACTGACCATATTTATATGAGTCTATTCTAACCTCTTAAGTCTGTTTCATTACTCTAGGTGGCTGTTCTTTTACCAAGAATGCTCTGTCTTGATTACTGTAGCTTTATAGCAAGACTTAAAATCAAGTAATATAATTCCTATAATTTTATTCTTCTTTTTCAAAATAGTTTCAAGTATTCTAGCTCTATTGCCTTTCTACATACATTTTACAATCAACTTGTGTATAGCTACATTAAAACTATGCTATTTTGATAGGAGTTATACTAAATCTATTGATTCATTTGGTCAGTCCTGACATCTTTCATATATTGTGTCTCCTAACTGAAAAATACAGTTAGGTATTGTATTTAATAAATAACTATCTATTAGGTCTTTTTTTCTTTTTTTTTTTTTTTGGTCTTTTTGAGACAGAGATTTGCTATGCAGTTCAGGTTGGCCTTGAACACACCTTGTAACCCAAGCTGGTTTCAAACTCACCACTATCTTCCTGCCTCAGCCTCTCCTACCCAACATCAGAAATTTGAAGGAGGAGAGGTTTATTTTTGACTCACAGTTCCAGTCCATACTTAGTCAGCTGCAAGGTGGAAATAGCATGACGGAGGGGCAGGCAGATGAGAAACTGCTCACTGCATGGCGGCCAGGAAGCAGAGAGAGAAGATGAAGAGCTGCAGAGGGAGACATATCCTTCCGGGTCACGCTCCCACTGACCTGCCTCTAACTAGATCTCACCTCTTAACAGCAAGTCAGCTACAAACTCATCAGCGGCTTAATCTATGAACCAGTGTAGTGCCCTGGTGGTCCAACGACCTACAACATGAAGCTTTGGGGGAACACCTTAGACATAAACCAATAATTTTGATCTTAATATCCAAGATTAGGGATGCTGTTGTTTTTCATTTCTTGCCTATTGACTGGCTAGGACTTCCATAAAATGAGTAGGAGCTGTCAGGGTAGATGAATCTGCTTGGCTTTGCATTTTAGGGGGAAAGATTTTAGCATTCAACCTTTCACTACCAGGAATGATGTCAGATGTAGGTTTTTTCACTGATGCCTTTTGTCACCCTGAGGAAATTTCCTTCAATCCTTAGTTTCTGAGAGTTTTTATCATGAATGGATGTTGAATTTTGTCAAACATTTTTCCATATCAATTGATGTGATCATGTAGTTTTGCTTTAATTTCTTAATATAGTGGAATTCATTTATTGATTTTTATATGCTGAATCAGCCTTATGGTCCCATAGAACCCCCTTGGTTGAGGCAATTTTAAAAAGTGTACTTCTATATTCAAAGTGCTGCTGAATATACTTCTATATTCAAATATTCTGCTGAAGATTTTGTGTCTGTGTTCATGAGAAACATTAGTCTGAAGTGATTTTTCTTGTAATGCCTCCACCTGGTTTTGATACTGAGGTAACAAGGGCTTTATAGAGATGGGAAACACCCCTCCCTCTTCTATTTTCTAGAACAAATTATGTATAAATGGTGTCACTTCTTAAGTATTTCTTAGGGCTTTCTAGTAAAACTATCTAGGCCTGGAGTTTATTTTGCCAAAGATTTAAAACTATAAATCCTAGAGCATCAACAGTTATAGAGCCATTTAATTTATTTATTATATCTTAGGTAAGATTTGGTAACTTTCTGTTTCTGAGGAGGATGTCCATTTCATCTCAGTTGTAAAACTTACATGTATAGAACTGTTCACATATAGCTTACCTTTATTATCCCTTTAATGCTCACAAGTTCTTTTTCACACAGGACTTGGTAATTTGTTTCCTTTTTTTCCATCATGCTTGCTAAAGATTGATAGATTTTACTGACTCTGTCAAGGAATCAAGGAATTTTGGCCTTCTCTATTTCCCTATTTTTTGTTTTCATTTTAATTGATTTTTTGTTATCATCTATATAGTTTCTTTCTTATTGCTTCCCTTCTCCCCATGCTTTTTCTAGTTTCTTAAAGTGGAAACTTACATTATTGGTTCAAATTTTTTTATTCTAATCTAGAATTTAATGCTATACATTTCCCTATGCATACTGCTTTAAACTGCACACCACAAATGCTGAAAGGCTGAAATTTCATTTTTTTACTTTTTCAGAAGATTGATAATGATGTAGGAAGCCGTGGATTTCTTTGGATTTATCCCTTTTGAGATTCACAACTTCTTGGATCTGTAGATTGATATCTTCCACCAAGTCTAGATTTTTTCTTCTATCATCTCCAATTCCTTACTGAATACCTTTAATGAATTTTTAATTTACTTACTGAGGTTTTCAGCTCTAAAATACACATTTTGTTTTTGTTTATATAGTCTATTTCTATGTCTCTCAACTGGAGAGGGGAGCAATTTTGTCCCTTAGGAAACACTTGGCAGTGTCTGGAGGCATTCTTTGGCTCTCACAACTGGCTGGATGGGCTTTTTATGGCATCTGGTAGGTAGCAACCAAGGCTGCTGGTAAATATCCTCCAATACTGGCACACATACAATAAATTACCCATCCTTGAGTAACAGTGGTGCCCCTGTTGAGCAAACTTTCTATTTCTTCATGGAGGCTTTCCATTTATCCACGTGTTTCAAGAATGTTTATGTATGTGTATAGAAATTGCCTTAAAAGTCTTCAGAAAATAACTCCAACACCTGTGTGTTGCAATGTTCATGATTCTTCCTATGTAGGATAATGTTGGATTGTATCCTCAATATTTTGAATATCCTGTTATAAGGTGCTGGCTCCTGTTTAAGTCTTCTTTAGAAGATCATTTAAATTTTTGTCTTTTCCCATCTGTTTCTATTTACTTTTTCAGTGTCAACTAGCTGCTTCATGCAGTCTGTTCAGGTTTCATTGTGTTCAGTGGGAGAAGTAAGATGAATATAGTTATTCTGCCATGCCCAGGCCTGGAGCTCTGCATTTCCATAAGCTCTAGGGGATTCTGAAAGACTTAAAAGTTTGCATTCACAACTACAGACTTTTGGAACCATGTTAGCATGATTTTTCCATTTCCAAGTATTTGTCTTCAGGTGCCTGAGTGGTAGCTGCCTCTACTGAGGCATCCAATGTAACAGTGAAATCACCACTTCCCCAGGAAATCAGCTTTAGTCTTGCTGCTTGTACACTGAGCTCTGCCTTTCTAGAGTTCTGGATTCCTGGGGCTTCCTCCTGTGAGCACCACCCAGAGCTACAGCTGGAGGTCCTGAGGTGCTTTACTGGCACAAGATCTCTTGTTGTTCCCCTGAAATTCACTTCCTTGTAACCCACATTCTTTTCAAGTATGATCTATGCTAATGTCCTTTTCCAGAGAGGCATGATGGTCAAATGGGAAGGAACATTGCAGTCAAATATCAAGTTATAGTAGCAGCTATTAATTCAGCATTTACTATGTAATAGGCATGATACCAACCACTTCACAAAACTATCTTCTTCTGACGCCAGAATAATCTTCTAATGAATTAGGTCATATTGCATTTTTACACAAGAGAGTGTGCGCATGTGCACTGTGCTTCTGCACACTAGGTAACTTTAAGCGTGCTGTTCTCCACCTTGATTTTTTTCCATCAACAATATACCTTATAAATTATTATCTATTTCATTATGTGTAGTGTATGGTAGTACCATAATCTAGAAAAATATCTCCCAATGAACATTTAGATTTTCCCCAATATTTCTTTTGCTTGGTTCGTTTTTTGGACAAAAAATTCCTAGTAGTGGATTCTCAGCACTGCGCAAGAACTTGGGGCCACTTGAGTGTGGTTCTGTTGGGCAAGAAATGCAGACTGTGATTGTTGGTGGCAGGGCGGGGAGTGAGAAGGGGGTCTGAAGAGGGAGAGTGGAGGAGGGGAGAGAGGTGTGCAGCTGGGCTGGCAGAGCTGCAGGCTCCTGACCCAGGGATACTAGCAGGATGTGCAGGAGTGGCGGGAGCAGAAAGCAGAAAGTGGAGGAGGATCCAAATCTGTTCCAAATTGTCACGCTCCTCCTCCCCCCATACCGTCCTCCCCTCTGTGCTTCTCTCCCTCCCAGCATGAGAAACTCAAGTCAGAATTAATAAAAGCAGCAGATTGCTTAGAGATGGAGGGCGAAGGATGGAGACAGTTTGGGGCCCTGATATTTCCCTTATGTGCAATAATCTGGTGGTGTTAAACCCCTTTCCTGGAACTTTTATTAATATTAGCTCCTAATGCATAATTACCTGGCAAGCCCAGGGCCTGGTGTTAGTGCCACCCTACTCCACTCCTCTCCCGCCTGGTCTGCAGGCTGCGGGAGGGCAAAGGTACTGGAAGGGGAACAGGACTGGCTCCCAGCACGGGGGCAGCAGGCAGTGGGCCAGGCTCCTGAGTTTCTTGCATCCTGGTGACCTTGAGCATTCTGTGGTTCCTCAATAACCCAAAGGGGCCAAACTCTGCAGGAATCTGGGCACCCTGGCTTAGGCGTGGTTCTGAAGGAGGGGCACACCTCATTTGCCCATCCCTCTGGCCCTCTCGGCTGCTGAAGGGGTGGTCGCAGTGGCTGGAGGGTTGTGAAGACACAGCTGGGTGGCTGTACTTTCTGATTGGCCCATCTCCAACCAGAGCAGTGGCCACTGTGTCCTCCTGACTCTGATTTTATAACCTTCTGGCCTAAGACAGAGCTAGGGCACTGCTGTAACCTGTCCTCTTCTCCAATGGCAGGACACTTGTCCCTACAGAACAGGGCTCTGCTGTGGTTGTCCTGCCATGGAGGCTGGGTGACCTTGGGAAATCACTTGTTTTCTCTAACCTTGGTTTCCCCAGCAGGACAATAAGGTTGTCACATGTGTTCTTCCTCTGCTGCTAGAGTCTGTTGGTGTCAGAAGTCCAGAGTTTGCAAAAACCAGTCAGGGCTGATGAAAGACAAAGGATGGGAATGTTCTGAGAGCCCTGGTCCTTGGGGTCCCTATATTAATTACCTGAAGCTGTGCTGGCTGCAGTCCTGGCTCCACAGAAGTGTTAGAGAGCTCCTCATTGCTCCCTTTACCAAGCTCCCTCCTTCCACAGGGACTTGGCACCTTGTTTCCCCTGCCTGGAATGCTGTTCCCTTCCCTATCATTTTCTGCTTTTCCTTCAGCACTCAGGACAAACCTCATCTCCTTCAGGAAGTCTTCCTTGACTTCTTCATCAAGGTCAGATCCATGGCATCCCATATATCTCCTTCACGGAGATTCTGGATTGAAAATAATGATACACACAAAAATACGACTCTGTTTTTCTGTAACTGAACTCATTTTCTGCCATAAGCCTCTGTTCTTCCAGAAGGCTGAAATGTAATCTGAGACAATTCGGGATTCTTCTGTGCTGGGTTCCTGGTGATTTGTGTGGATGAGAGGAGTATGAGTCCCCAGTGCCTCGGTACCAGTAGTGAGACAGGTTGTCACTTGTGCCAGCCCCTTCCCTCCCCCACTGTGTCTTCATCAGCCCGGTCCCACAGCCCTTCCAGGCCCCTAGCCACCCTGCCCCCATCTGCACACAGGATAAACATCACCCCCAGTAAAGCACTGCGGTGTTGGATGAGTATTTGATTAATGTCTGTCTCTGGGGCACCATAAGCTCCAGGAGGACAGGAATGGGCTGTTTGTCCAGTTGCTTGCTAGTTTGGGGTCACAGTCACATTATCCCGGGGCTGGTACACTGTGTGCACTGCTCTGATTGTAGGCTGGCAGCTCTGTACACACTGACTCTGACCTTGCCTGCCTGTTCCGCCCATGCCTCTCCAGGAAGTTTCTCATTTAGGTAAATCCTTGCACCTATCCCAGGCTCTCTGCAGCCCCCAGGGAGATCTATCCCATCTTCACAGCTGAGAGCAGCTCCTGTGGTCCGAGGCCACACCACTCACTTCCTTCTCAGGGATGGGCCAGCAGAGGCCACCAGGTGAAGATGGTCTCAGTCCTGTGAGTGTGTGAGCCCAGAAAGGGTCTTACCCCCTGCTATGGAGGGAACTGAGACTCAGTCACCCAGCCATGGAGGTGGAGAACAGCAGCCTGAGTGTTCCCATGGGCCCAGGGAAACAGAGGCCAGAATGAGACAGACTAGGCCCTCCCAGTGCCCCTGATAATGGCCTGGGTTTCTGCCCATCTGCCCATGGTGGAAGGTATGGAAATGGGGTACCCATGGGTTTCCCCATAAACCAGGCCATCTCAATGCTCCACCAAGCTCTGGTGGGCCTACTATGTGCACCTTCCCACCACCCCCTCTCCTCAAACTTCACAATGACGGTAACTGGACGTCTAAGGCCCAGAGCAGGAAGGAACTCATAGGCAGCCTGGCATCAGACCCTTAGCTTGGGTCTGCAGAGCTTAGCTTTGAGACCACTGCCTCAAGGTCCCTATCCTGACCTCCTCTCTCTGGACTCCCAGAAGCCAGGACACAAAGTTTCAAGGCAAGGGTCCTCCAGATCCAAACCCATGCTGGCATATTGAGTTCTCAGCTCTGCATCAGTCTCAGCCATAGGTTTTGGCAGCTAGACTGAAAGAGCTCCCACTGCCCCTGGCTGGGTTGGCCTAGATCTGTACGAAATAACTCCTCCAGGAGAAATCAACCAAATGCACCACTATCTCTGAGCACAGTCTGGGCTGGACCCTCACATATAGCCTATTGCGTACAGGACAGCTCAAGCAGGACGAACGGTCCTATTTCTGTGCTGCCTCTAGTATCTCCTCTGCACGCTGAGCTGTGCCCTAGGGCCACCCTAGAAAGAGCTGTTCCTTTTCGCATACAACTTTCTTCCACTGTGTTAAGAGCAAAGGCTTTGGACCCAAGAACATGGGTGACTCCTGACCTGGACACTTCCCAGCAGTGTGGCCTTGGGTCAATCATATTTCCTCTCTAAGTCCATCTCCTACAGAATGGTACTTAACAAAAAAGAGTCTTCACGGAGTCTTCTACGCCCAAGTGCTCCTCAATGCCTGATTTCCCTTCCCCAGATGACAATGGGAGTGGTGGAAGCTGCCTTCAACCCACCAGGATTCACTATTCCTTACACAGAGGGTAATAGGGAGCCATGAAAGGCTCTAGCACAGAAACATGGCCTCACTGGCGTGAATCCCCCTCTGTTGTTACCTGATTGTTAGGGAGATGGCTTCTCTGATGAGGCAAGATTTCTGTGAGCAGGGGCTCAGAGGAGACTCCCTCTGAAATCCAGAAAGGCCCTCAAGCTCAGGGGTGCTGACATGTGTCCGACATTCCCAAAGAAGATTTGCCTGAAGTGGCAAATGGTCTCTCTGCTTCCTGCGCATGACAGAGCCATCTCCAATGCCAGACTGTACACCAGTACTCAGCCAGAGGCCCATGAGCTATTTCCCGTGAGACCCTGGGGGCAACAGCGCAAGTGAGCCGCACTTCCTGTATCTATGTCTCTATCACCTCCACTCACCTGTCTGTCTGTCTGTCTGACTAAAAGTCCCCATTGCTCTGGAGGGGCCGCTAAGAGCATCGCACTGGAGGAGGGACACACACTGCACAGCCGGCCCCTGTGTACGGCTACTGTCACCAGTGCAGAATGTGGAGAGTCCCAGATAGCGCGTCAGTGAGATGTGTCTCTGAGCCCGTTTCCCTGCCTACAGAGTTGCCCTTCAGGATTTGTGTAGCTCCCAGACGCCAGGCAACGATTCCTGCCCGGGAAGCAGGATGGCCAGCAGGCCCTGGAACGTGATCTTCTCTCCCTTGAGGGAAGAAGCTCCCGCCAGTGTGGCTGGTGATTAATACGCTCTAAGCACCCCCGACCCCTGTCAGGGACGTCAAGGTAAGTGCCCTGTGCAGGCTGCAGCTCTGTGGATGAATAAATAATGGCAGGAGCACAGTAATGGGATCCGGGGAGGCCTCTCAGGATAATGGAGCGACAGACATGGCGTCAGAGCCCCAGGGACCCGAGCGCCCAGAACTGCTGCGGGAATGGCGGCAGGAGCTCGGGACGTGGGCACATCCCAGCCAACATCCACCTGCAGACTGTGGTGACAATCATCCCAGGACAGGATACCTTTGCAGTAGGGTGGTCCCTGTTGAAGTTATGAGCACAGGATTTGGAATCACACAGACCCGCTGGCCTGGCTGAGCTCAGGTCCCACATTTGCATGTGGACATGAAAACCCCATCTTATGGTACTGAAGAAAGGACATGAGGGTCAGTGTGCCTATCAGGAACCCGTGCCAGTTCCCATGCGGATTGTTCTTAAAGTGATTTTCACCCCTATGGCTCCCCGAATTCTTTATTCTTTTTTTCTTTTTCTTTTTCTTCCTTCCTTCCTTCCTTCCTTCCTTCCTTCCTTCCTTCCTTCCTTCCTTCCTTCCTTTCTTCTTCCTTTTGACATAGGCTTTCACTATATAGCCCAGGCTGGCCTTAAACCCACAGCAATCCTCCTACTTCTGCATCCCAAGTGCTGAGGTTACAGGTAGCACCACCATGCCAGGCTACTGGATTCTTAACTCAGATCAGCCCTGGGCACCAAGCAGGGCAGGGATGGTCCCCATTTCTGAGATGAGAAAGTAGAGGCTCAGAAAAGCCCCTCCTTGTCTCCAGAAAAGCCCTGCTCTGTCTCTGGCTGCATCTACCCCACAGTGACTCTGTTTCTTCTTTGTGCCCAGCACTGTGCCAGGCTCTCAAATGACATTTGTGTGTCAGGCTATGTCCCTGCAGATCCCAGAGTCAAGAGGGAGGAGCAGGCAAAACAAGGGGTAGGTCTCCAAATAAAGCCCCCTAACAAGATGCCACTAAAATTGAACCATGATAAAGTTGACAACACCATGTGTCAGTCAGGACTTGAGCCAGCTGGAACTCTCACACTTGGCTGGTGACAGAGTTAAGTGGCCCAACCATTTTAGAAAAGACCTGACAATCTCTAATAAATCTGAACATAGGCCTGTTCTTGACCGAGCTTTTCCACTCCTAGGTGTCAACCCCAGTGAAATGAAAGAGATGAAAAGGTGTGTCCTCACACAGCCATGTACACTGATGTGTGTGATTGTGACATTTATAATCACCAAAGCCCAGGAGATTCCAGTCATTCGTGGTAGAAAGTAGATCAGAGGTCATTTCTGTAGTTGCATTGAGATAATTGATACTGCCTGAAAAAAGGCAGGAGGGAACTTTCTGGGGGCAATAGAGAGATTTTATATCTTGACTATGATGGTGCTTCCATAAGTGTACACGTTAGTTAAAACTCACAAAACTGTACATTGTATAGGTGCATTTCATTGTGTATGTATATATTGTGCTTTGGTAAAGTTGATTCAGTTAAGAAAATAGAATCCAAATACAAGCACCAAAAAGAAAACAACCAACTAGGGTAAACCAAGCAGCTGCTGCCCCAGCTGGCTCAGTTGTACGCCTGGGCCCTGGGGCCTCCCTGAATACTGGTGGGGCCCATGTCCTCCCTCCTGGCCAGAGGTCCTGTCCAGACCTCTCCACCTCCCTCCTCTAGTTGAGGGCCATGAAGCTTCTTCCTGGGAATTGAAAAAGGCTACTTTTGAGATGCAGTCTAGTTTGACAGGATGCTAGTGCCTCTGTGAAGTAAAGGTCCCCTTCCTTCAAGCTGACATAGCTGCCGGCCCAAGGACTGGATTCCAGCTCTGGGCACCCCTCAAGCTCTGTGTAGGGCAGCACCCAGAGCCTTCGCAATGAGCCTGCATCCTGGGAACTGCCCAATCTGACCTTGACTAAGTTGCTATTCCACTCTGGGCCTCATTTTCTCCTTTTGCAAAATGGGACCAAAGAGTTGTGAAGAGCTAATGCAGTGAGATAAAGGAAGTTGCTTTAAGATGTATGACAGGCCTAACAGTGCTGGTTTCTCCCCAGTCCATTGGAAGGATGGTGGACCAGTGGTTGGGTGAGTGGATGAACGGGTAGATGGATGGATAATGGATGAATGAATGGGTGGGTGGACAGACAGATAAATGGAAAGATGGATAGATGGTTAAACAGACCAATGGAAGGCAAGAGGATCTCTAAACCCCAGTTGTTTTTTTCTCTCTGGAGCAATGAAAGGCAGAGGGGTTTGGTGCCCATGCATTCATGCTGTCTGACCTCCCTTTTGCCTCTCCAGCCATCTGCAGCTATGTCCATCCCCAGCTCCTGACCGTTTGGACTCCCCCTGCCATGAGCAAACCTCCTCCCCCGCTGGTGGAGCTGGCTCCTCTCCTGCCCACTGGCCCCTCCCTCAATGGGGCGGAGGGCCCTGGTCAGCAGCTTCCCTTTCGGGGGCCTGATCTATAATGAGATAACTGATTGTTCTCACTTCTTAGTCTCCTTCTCCATAAAGGGATAGACAGAGATGAGACAATTAAAAGGCGGGTTCCCAGCCGCCCTGGAGAGATTCAATGAATATTAACAGACTTCCAGCTGCCGTCTGGCTAAGGCCTTGGGAACAAGCAGCTCCAAAAAAAGCTTAAGGGGCCCAGTGGGATGACTTAATTTTCAGGAGAACAATGGCCAGTGGAGAGTGGAAAGCCAGCTCTCCCCTTGCCAGGATAACCACGGAGAATCTCCTCCAGAAGAGGCTGTAGTCCTGAGGCTCACCCAGTTGTGTCCCACACCAGGCTGTGACAGGCAAACGCATCTCAGTTGTGGCCTGGCCCTGCATGAGCTCTGTAGCTTCAGGCATACAGGAACCTCCCTAAGCCCCTGTGTCTACATGTGTGACCCTCATAGCCACCCTACCTGAGTGGAAGTGAATCCCTGCTGGTCTGGAGGAAGTGGTAGAGGCTGTAAGAAAGGTTGGGACCACTATGATCAGAATCACTGGTCCTCTTGGTGCCTGGGAGATGATGGCAAGGAGAGATGCATGTCACACACACGTGCGCGCACACACACACACACACACACACACATGCACCCTGAGATTTTACCTACCTATGTGCTCAGACCCAGTGCAAATGACCAAGACCAGCAACTCAGCCTGGTAAGTCCGCACTCTGCACTGCCTTCAACCACATCTGGCTTCTGGTTCTCAGCTTCACAAATGCACTGAGGGGTGCAACAGCTTGGCCAGGTGTCAGGACCTGGGCCATCTCTGCCTACATGGCTGTCATCCTATGCACTCTGTATACATATGCTGTTCCTAGGAAGCTTTTGAGCTCACACGTTAGGTGTGATCCCTCTGTCCTATCTCCCACAGATGATGGGGCCCCAGCTTACTGGCATGTGGGACTTCCCTTGCTGTTCTTGCTCCAGGAGCCTGTGTTTCTCCTCAGGGCATCTGAGAGATGTCCCCAGCCCCTACTGCAGTTCCTGTATGTCACAAATAAAGAGCAAATCTTCACTGAATGCAGTTGAGCTACTCTTCACTGCTGCATCCCAACCTTCCAAGTGCCAAAGAAAGAGTGGGGACCCCTGCTATGGAAAGGGGCAGTCAGCAGTGCGCAGGCCAGCTGTGGGGGATCCAGGTGGCAGGCACCAAGCCCCATGCTGGCACATGGCTAGAGCTGTGGGAAGCATTCAGAGCCACGGAGGAGACTCCAGCCTCATCCGCCGCCTTGCTGCCCTGGGTTAAGCCTGCTGGACGCTCTCCCAAGGCTTGTAACCTGCAGAGCACCTGGCCTTGCCTCCCACAAACCCCTAAGGCCTCCTTCCTGGCCCCATTCCTCATCTCCTGGGCTGAAGTCCTGAAACTCATGGAGCCTCCAGTGCTGATGGAAGAGCACTGTTCTATGGGTCCAGAGTCCTGTGTCACCATAACAAATGGAGCCTGGTCAGGAGACCCTGCTGTGGTCTGCACAAGCCAGGTATGAGGCAGGAGGCATGCAGAAAGCTCCTGACCTCCTAAGGCATACCAGTCTTATTCCTTGAGTCCAGGCGATTAGCCCTGCACGACACCACACCAACAAGGTGGCAGCGCCCAGAGGACTGGGCTCCTAGGATGGCTTCCCTGCCCCTCCTGAGCACTGCCATTCCTTGGACCAGTGATTTGTGAACTCCTCCCAGGCCTCAGGGGAGTTCCTATGTGGAGAGGGACAGCAAGGAGCATGCCAGGGCATCATAGATGTGGCCAGAAAAGCCACAACACACAGTGATCAGGCGACTCTAACTCAAAAGAACTGTGGCATTCTTAGCCCAGAAAGCAGGCAACCTGATTTGGTCTTAGAGGTTTCACGTAGAGCAAGCCTTCTCCCAACATCTCTCCCTCCTGGGCCTCCCAGGAAATACAGGCACAGCACACTCCCATAGGACCCCGGCTAAAAGCCCATTCTCCCATGGCCATGGGAACTAGCCACCCGTTGAGCCACTGAGGCTTCACAGAGCATGAGTCTCAGAGGTAGATGAACTAGGTGCCAGTGCTGAGCTGGACTGATCTTGAGCAAATTACTGCACCTCCTGGGGCTCTGTTTTCTCAGCTTTGAGATGGGGATGAACAGAATTATTTCGAGGGTTGCTGCCAGCCTGAGAACTCAGGCATGAGCAGTGCCGGGCACATAGTAGACACTCAATAAATGATGGTGTTGTTATTATTGTACCAGGATGGAGACAGAAGACAGGGCATCCTGTGCTCCACAGCAGAGAACAGAGACTTCAGGGGCCCAACTCCCTATGTCCAGGGTGCTGTCAGATGTGGGTCCTGGAGCCCAAAGGCTCCCATGAATCACCACTGCCTACCCCATTTCCCCCACCCCCACCAATATCAGTGGAGACTAGAATCTTCACAGAAGAGGGGAGATTCCCCTCCTAGATACCAAGACTCCTCATTAAACACTGTTTTCATTATTTTTATTAGTTAATTACTCAGGTACTGGCTGAACACTTCCTGGTGTCATCTGCATCTCAGGAACCGAGAGGATACCTCACATGCTTAGACCAAGCAGGCTGGTGTCTCAACATCCCAAAGAGGGAAGAACAGGACCTCAAGAGTGGCTTCCTATGGTCCCAAAAGCCAGAGCCCACCCAAGCGTGAACGGGATGGAGATGGGCCACATCCAGAGCGCACATCTAGCGTGGCAGCGGGAGGTGATGTGGTTGGGGTGAGCTGGGCAGGGCTGGTCCCCAGGGACCATCTTGGGGGAACCTGGGGCTCTGCTGTTCACTGCCCACACTGGAGTTCTGCCTCTCTCCTTTCCACTCTCAGATGTGAGACAGTGGACAGGGAGACACCTCCAAGTTCAGAGGAATTAAGGTCTGTGTGCTCTGCAGTCCACCAAGAATAGGACTGTCCCCTCATCCCTAGACACCTGGCCTCTGACTGTTCCCCGCCAGGTAGGTGGTGTTAGATGGTTTAATCCAAAACATGCATTCACCTTCCTGTATAAATGGGTACCATGAAGGTACCCTTGACCTCTATTCGGCCTAGTTCTAATTCAGCTTTCACTAACAACTGGCTCTGTGACTTTGGCAAGTCACCTTATCCCTGGGCCTCAGTTTCCCTATGTGGCCACTGATCTGAGTGGATCTCTAAATCCTTGCCCAGTTCTCTTCAGCCACAAATGGCAGTAACAATTTCTCCCTTCTCAACTTCAGGAAGTATCAGCCCCACCAGAGGACAGGGACTTGTGTCTGCCCTGTTCACACCAGGTTCGAAGGGCCTAGAACAGTACCTGGTGCATAAGTGATACTCAGGAGAAACTCCTGGCTCAAATGGATGAATCCACAGAGCTGCTACTCATTAAGCACGTATTGAGAGCCAACTGCTGGGCTCAATACTCTTCACTCATGACCATGAGACCAGTCACCAAGCTGGGCGCAGGACACAGTGGAGGGAGGGGAAGGGCTGGGGAGGGTCCAGCAGGGAGTCCAGAGGAGTCACTGCCTTTACACTCTGGACAGCCTTCTAAGTGAGGCCCTTCCTCAAACCAGCACCTGTCTGTCTCCCTTCAATTCCATTGTTCTTGTTTAATTTTCAGAAGAGGGGAAGGCCCCACTTGATACAAGATTTGGATACACCCATAAATCTGATTGCATTCTTCCCAGTATTCTGTCACACTGTAACAAAGTCAGTGACAAACTGTAGAAAATACTTGTAACCCTGTGTGAGAGACAAAGGGTTAACAGTCTTCTTATAAAAGAATGCTTCAAATCGCTGGAAAGGGACAAACTAGGAATTCACAGGTTCAAGTAGCTAATAAACTAAAGAAAGTTTCACAGGTCATCGATTTTACTAACAATCCAAGACATGCAAATTCAGATAATGGCAAGTGTCATGTATAGCATAGCAAATATTCACTAAAATATTCACTGAATATTCACTAACTGCATCATCCAGAGGGTCAGGAGAGGACCATCCCAAGAGTGCGTTGTGGTACAACAGTCACTGAACAGTGAGATGTGACATTCTTTAGATTGTGTGTGCTCAGCAGCCCAGGGGCCTCAGGCCAAAATGTTTAGCTGCAGAACGCTCCAAAGATGTACCTTTCAGAGTCCACTGAGGTGCTAGGGGTGTAGCTCCACAGTGGCTGCCTAGCATATGTGAAACCTTGGGTTTTATCCTCAGTACCAGAAAAAAAAAAAAATCAAAGTCCACTGAGCATTGTTGATAAATGCCTGGTTGCCCAACAATGCAGGACCGACCAGTCAGAACCTGGTACCTGCACACTGGAATCCCATGCAGAGCCATGTCTAGATATGTCCTCACTTTAAGAAGACTCAGAAAGTGGGAGGGACAGCAGGCCCTTCGGAGGAGAATGAAAGCTGGGAGCCTGTTGTGGGGAGAATTCGTTTCCGCTCTGCTCTATTTTGCACCACTTGAATTCTTTACTATGTGCACTTATTAACTTGTAAAAAATAAAATTAATTACACATTTAAGAGGAAATGGCATAAAAATATCTATTTGTGTGAAAATAATTAAAATAGAGACTAGATGGCTATCGAAGTGTTCACCATGTTTACTGCTGGGAGGAGCAACTCCTCTCCCCACCACTTATCTTGGCACCCTCAGAAGCAAGGGCTGTAACTGGGAACCATGATAGTCAGAACCACTTTCAGAAGTGGGTAAGGTAAGTGTGCTGAAAAGCCACAAGCTGAGACCTCTTCTGTCCTGCATCCTCCACACCAGCCCCAGCTGTGGACAGTAGGGTGGCCATGGCACAAAAGATGGCTAAGATCTTGTCAGACAGGGGCAGAAAGTCTCGAACAGACTTCAGGCCTGGGCTGGGCTCTCCATCCTAACTCTTAGAGGAATTCCACATTTGTTTATGCATTTATTCATAGAGTGGCATTTTTAATCCCACTTGGCCACATTTTCTTGTGTCCGACTTCCTCTGGCAGAACTCTGTGTGTTGGGACTGTGATCTGGGAATTTCTGGGTGTCTGGCTTTACCTAGCACCATCACTGTTGAGAAACTTCACCCCCAAGCTTGGAGCAATTCTCTCTAGGTAGTGGGACATTATAGGACATTTTAAATTTCATATTCATGCCAGTCCACAGTTTCAAATTTATCCATTATTTAGCAATTTTAAAATATTTTCCCAATAATAGTGGAGGCAAACGATTACCATTGGGACTGCCTTACTGAAGACAGGCCCCTGTCTTTCTTTTTTAAGAAAACCTGCAACTTTCTTTTTTTAATCAGGTCATCGAATTCTCCTAAGAAGTCTTTTGTGGACATCAAATTGCCTCTGTGCTTAGAGGGGATTAGGAAATGCCAGTTTTTATCCAGGAGGACTGGTTTTTTGGAAGAATCGTGTTTTCTGAAGACCAGAGGGGCTGTGAAAGTGAGCCTGAGGGACAACAAGTATTCATACCTGACATTTGTACACCACCCTGCGATTTACAGAGAGCACCCACATCCGTTATCCTCTTTGATCCTCACAAGAGGCAAGCTTTTCCTCCTGGGTGTGGGAAAGGAATTATTAACAGTCCCACTTGACTCAAGGGGAAACTGAGGCACAAGGAGGTTAAATGTCCCAGATAGTAGCACTGCACTATAAATGTAAGTTGTCCAACTTCGCATCCTACACATTTACACTGTGTTCTTTCTCAAGCTGTGAGGTGGGGGAAAGTATTTAATTCCTTAAGCTTCAGTTTCCCCGTCTGAGAAACGAGAGAAAAGAATACTACCCACTGCCCTAGGATTTCTGTGACATCTGAAGAGTATGTCTTACATACAGTAAGTGCTTGATAAATGAACTGTAATGAAAGGTGGGATCTTCCAGGTGTGTGTCATGCCAAGTCTTAGGTTTGCTCTGCTAACCTGCTAATCTGCTCCAGATTTGCTGTGTGTCTTTTCTGCACAGGAATCTTGGAGTACTCCCCACGAGGGCTCCTCTCCCCAGCAAGCTTTAATCAGGGCATCAGGATTGCAGAGAATGAGGTTTATTCTTCCCACACGGGAAGGCATTGGGGTACCTGGTTGATGTTACCTCTATGATGAGGACTAAGTACCAAAATGAATGGGCACAAAGTGGCTGGGCAGGTGTGGTCTATTCCTGGTCACAGTGAGGATGTTCTGCCCTTCCCCATCCGGCACAAAGCAGGAGGCAAATGATGGCTTGGGAGAGGTTGCTTCCTGGAGCCGCTTCCTCTATTGCAAATCAGTTGGCCAGGCCAGGTGGTGTCGCATCCGTGGAGAGAGAGAGCAGGGAGAGAGAGAGAGAATGGTAGCCTCTCCCTTCCCGCTCCAGCCGCAATTTGCGCTACACAAGTGAACTTTGCAAAGTCAGGCCGCCCAGTTTGGGCTCTGGTGTGGACAGCAGATGGTGAGCAGGGGGCTCTACTCCCCCACAACCATGCAGCCATCTTTATGACAAAGCCGCTGAGCCTTCACCCTTTCAGTAGTAGCTCCAAAACATTGGATGCATTTGGGGCAAAATGTCCATCTCCCTTGTGAGCGCAGAGGGGTCTTTCGATGCAGGGGAACACACATCACTGGAGGACACTGCTTCCCCATGAAGCCTGGAGAAACACTGGTCCTACCTACAGCTGTGACTTTGAGCAGGTTAGCGGGGTGTCTGGGAAGGACCCAGTTTGCCCCTGCTCTCCTGGTATAACAAGCACCACCCTCCCTTGGCTGATGAAGTATATGGTCCCCTGTATCACCCATGAGCTGGGGCTGGTTGAGTTCCAACATGCCCCTCAGGATCCAATCTGATAATTCATGGGAATTATCAATGGTAATACGTTGTGTGATGTAAGCTGTTAAGGTCAGTATTTCATGTTTAAAAACTACCACTGTCTTAATTTAATATCTTAAAGAGAGGCTTTTGATATGGTGATTGCTAAGGGGCCTTTGGCTTCCAATTCTGCTGCATTTTTTTCTGAGCAAGAATACTCTGTGCTCTCAGTTCAGCCTTACCCATAACCCCTTCACACTTTGGGAAAAATTAGCCCAAGTGCCATGGGAGAAGCAATGGGGACCACTGCACATCTTAACACCTACAGGAATATCATCTTATAGCAGCTGTGTGTTTTACAATGGCCTTGCAGACAAAAGCCAAACCCTGCCACCTGGACTTGCTGCCCGAGGAAAGCTGTGCAGGAAAGCCAGCTGCCCTAGGCTCCGCCACCTTGAGAGCCAGTTGCCATTAGGATCATGGCTGGAAATGGACACACTGGGAGTATTAACACCATGACAGAAATCAGCAAACACTAAAAAGTAGGGTTCCCCTGCCCACTTCCCAGAAGACTGGTCGATATGTAGCTAGCAGCAAGATATTGCTAGGGGCCCACAGAAAACTTAGCACCTTCAAGAAGAAGGTGCTGTTTGTAATCCCAGGGCTAATATGTGTGCTAAATTCATTCCCTCTCCTGATTTCTTCCCAGTACTGGGCTAGTAAGGCCCCACAAGGGAACTGCTTGCTATTTGATATGAAATGTGATGCTACCTGTAGGCTGGAAACTTCCTGGGGTTTGGGTCTGAATGAATGGGCTGGCATCTGGAGTACCAGTGTCTGGCTGGGTGCCCTTAAGCCACCTTTCCTGTGTGACCAAGTGTCCACATTGTCTGAGATTTATAGTGTATGTGTGTAGGCTCAGCTCCTCAAACAAATGAGGCCGGCTGTGGGATTCTACATAGTATGCCAAGCGCCAGGAAGCAAATAGCAGCTGCCGTAGCCTCCGGCCACGCCACCTGACCTAGGTCTGAGAGGAGCTGGCAGCAGTGGATGGGGTGGAGACCCTGGCTCTGATCTTATACTGGCCAGCGCTGTACCCACACCCTCCTCCCTGGCCTCAGTCTGCCCTCCTGTAGATCACAGAACTCAGTCTCAGCCATTGCCCTGAGAATTCCTCTTGGGGACAGCACTATATTTCTTTGGCCCTATATATATATATATAGGGCCTATATATATATTGGGCTGCCTCTTGGGCTTAGGAATGAGATTCCAAGGAACAGTATCACGTCACTATTTGTGGTCACTGAATTCTTCCCATAGAGCCAGCTACTGGTCACAGGAGTTGTGCCGGCCATAAGTTTAAGTGCAAGGTTAGAGCAGGAGCTCTGGCTGGGCCAGTGTCCTCTACATGACTGGAGGGCAGAGGATGTCAGGTGCTGGGGGACAGTGGAGGGCTGAGCAGGCTCAGGAAGGGAAAGCTCAGGCAAGTGATGTTGATGGGGACGGTTGAGATAAGACAGACCATCAGAGGACGCACCAGGGAGAGAAGACCTAGATACAGGAGACGCTCCTCACTTTGCTGCTGCAACGTAGTGTAAGAAGAGAGAGTACACAGTGTAGGCTGCAGCTTGAGGCATCCTCAACAAGAGAGAACCTACAGGTGCTCTTACAGATGGGGCGGGGCCACTCTAGCCACAAAGCAGCCACATCCATCTACCCTGTTTTAAACCTCATGTAAAAGGGGTTTGCAGATGTGTGCATCCAGGTTTGGCTTCTTTCTCTCAACATTTGGAATTAAGACTCAGCCATGTTGTCGCACACAGCTACAGCTTTCATTTCACTATATTGTCCATGACTTGCACCCTGTTCTCCCTGGCAGGGACATCTGGGGGTTCCCATTCTGACAGCTATGTACCACGCTGCTCTGACCGCAGTCCTGCTGACCACATGCACACTCCTCTGCTGGGAACGTGAGAGGAGCAGGCTGCGGGGTGGTGGAGGACACGTGTGCAGGTTGGCACGTGGTGCACCCTGTTTCTCAAAGGTGATCGTGCAAGCGCTGCCCACGGGGGCTGCTCTACATTCCAGCCCTCGGCGGGGCCTGTTGGTCCTTTACTGCAGTCACTCTGATGAGCATAAAGGTGTATCTGCTCTCACCCCTCTTCCATCCCCATAGAAACCTCTGGCTCACTGACACCCTTAGACAAGGAGTTCCCTGGGGACATGGGAAGGGTGCCACCTTAGCCCCAGCTGGACACTGAGGGAAGACAGAGGCTGTGTGCATGGAGGCAGAAGCAGAGGTGGGAAGGGGGCTGGCTCCATGCACCCAGCTGTCATCACTTCCCACAACCCAGCAGCTCTTGGGAACTGTTCCCAGAACCCTCAGCTCCCACTCGGTCTGTGTTCCTTCCTCACTTCTACCTCCTGCACCTCCTGGGACCCCTAATATCTGCAACCACAGCACCAGGCCCACAGCAGGAGAAGACAGCAGGCAAGCTTAGAATCCAGCTGCCAGCCATCAGCCTGGTGTGGAGCCGAAACAGAGGCACAGCACCTACAACAGGAAAAGGACAGGCCCACTCACTTCCTCTTGGCTCAGACAGGCTCCCCTCTGCCTGCTCAGCACACAGACCACCTGGAGGGCACCCGTGGCGGAGTGGCCACGGACAGTCAACAGACACTTTCTAAGCACCGGACACCTCTAAATGACAGGGACAGGGCTGTGCACTCATGGGGTTGGAGACTAGTGAGGAAGAGTTGATTTTGTTTTGTGGTACTGGGGATTGAACTCAAGTTTTTTCCCTGAGCTACACCTTCCGACCCTTTTTAAATTATTTATTCTGAGACAAATTCTTGCTAAGTTTGGGTTTAAATTCTCAATCCTTTGGCTTCAACCTCCCAGGGTGCTGGGTTTACAGAAATGCACCACCATGCCCACTGAGAGTTTTACTTTTTATTTTATTTTATTTTTTTTTTTAGCAGAACAAGATCTTTTCAGGAACTGTTAAGAACTGCAAAGCAGCTGAAAAAGAGCGTGGCTGGGGCGGGAGCGGAGAAGGGGTGATAAACAGAGAGCCAGAGAAGCTCTCTCTGAGGAGGAAGAGAGGTCACATGAAAAGAGACGGAGGCAGACGCGCGAGCAGGCTGGACAAAGCGTTCCAGGCCGAAGGACCAGCAGGAGCACAGGAGCTGTGGAGAGGGGTGAGGGGTGAGCGAGGAGGAGGGGTCGGGGGCTGGTGAGACAGAGCCCAGTGGGTGACCCCCCAGGCTGTGCTTTGTTCTAATGGTGCTGAAGCAACACAGGGACAGGCTCTGCAAGGGGCTGGTGCGCAGACAGCAGTGACTGTGCGTCTGCTGATACTCACCTGCAGGGCCAGCGCAGCCCCATGCGGCTGCTGACCCCTGACCTTGATGTGCTTAGTGACCATGAAATACGCACAGACTCCAAAGACTTCATATGGCAAGTAGGAACTACCTCTAATACTTTTAAAATAATGACTAATAATGACTGCATTGTGAACTAATATTTTGGATATATTAGATTAAATAAAATTTATTATTAAAATTATTTTCTCCTGGTCCTTCTTCCCTGTTTAATGGGCCACTAGGAAATATAAAATCATGTGCATGGCTCACCTCTGAAGCACACACATTCTCTTTCTTCCTGTGGGCTCTGGGCTAGAGATATCTACTTGGTTCCAGTTCATGTCCCCAGCGTCCTCTGAGCTGGCTGGTGCTGCTTTTCCAAGCATGAAAGCTGAAGTTCAGCGAAGTCACATTCCCTCCCTTGCCTGCCTGAAGGGAGGGGTGTAGCATTACAGTTTATTGACCCCAATGTTGTATTTTAAGCACAAGATAAAGGTGTCAAGCTTGGGGCAAATGACCTTGAAAATCATGCCCATGTGAGACGGTACTTTGGGGGTCAGTGGAGTAGGTTAGGGATCCCCCACTCCCCATCATTCCCCTAGGCCTCCTGACTCCAAGACCACTGATGGCTTCTCAGTCCCACTTTCCTCCCCCCCCACATTCTACCTACCCTTCTCCACCTTGTCCTTTGCATAATTTATGGGGGCTATCAAAGTTAATTAATGCTGTAGTTACAAAGCCATCCCAACGTAATTATTGTGTAATTAGATTATAACTTAGGTGATTCCCCACACAGCACCCATTGCTTATGCAAGAAAGCCAGGGATTTTACCAAATGATTGATGGGCGTGGTGGGCTGGTGGCAGCAAGGCTGAGAGGCTGTGTGGGAGGAGCTCACAGCTTGTAGCACATTCCTGCCCTCAGAGCCTCAGGTCTGACCTCCAAAAGACCAGTCTGGGCCCACAGAAGCCCCTCCCTGTCCCTGGCTTTCCAACCTCAGAAACTTCTCCCTGCAGCTTAGACTCCAGTTCTAGTCCCATTGAGACCACTTCAGCTTCTCTACTTCTGGAGTCGCACTGTCCTGATCACCTTCCTGACCCAAGCACTGCTCTACCCTGTCCCATGCACAGAAGAGGTCACATTTCATTTCACAGGACTCTTCTCTCCCTGCTGCTGGAAGACTACAGCAATCGGACATCGGTTACAACAGGAAGACAAGCAGTCAGCCAGACACAGACAACGTAGGGTGGAACCCACCCACTCTTCCTGAGGGTGAGCCAAGAACCCAGCATTCCCCTGCCAGCCGGACCTGGGCCAGGCCAGCCACTCTAAGCTTCCTCATGGCCTGCGGTGGCCAAGAGCTTTCTGCACTGACAGGAGCAGCTTCACCCCCCCCTTGCACCCTCACTTGATGCATGCAGGCCACCTCCCACCTGTATTTGACCATTTTAAGGTCAAAAGACTTTGGAGCCTCAGTTTCCTGTTATGAGATGATAGTAGCATCATGCCTTACAGAGTTTGTGGTTGTAAGCAACAGAATTCAACTCTAGTTAACTCGAGCAAACAGAATCTCTTAGAAGGCTATAAGAGGAGCATAAAGGATCCACAGGAGGAGACCAAGCCAGCTTGGGAATATCAGAAACCAGCAAGCCAGCAATGGCCTTGTGCTAGAGAGTGTCCCCCTCACCTCTTAGGACGAAGTGCTGGACAGAGAGGTAAGAACACATGTTATTTGCCTGGGCTCTTCTGTCGTGGTCACTAAGGGATCCTCCTATAGCTCCCTCTACAGGTGTGTGGCCACTCCCACCCTCTGCCCCTCAGGCTGGAGTGGTGACAGATGACTGCATCATTCTTGGTTGCCCTTAATCCTGCTCTTGCACTAACAAACTGTCCTCATCAAATCCCCCCCAATACCCATAAGAATGCACCCCATTTCCCTATTTCTTGCAAGAGCTCAGTTCCAGGACCACAATGACATCACCTCTACCGACCCTATTGACTCAGCTTCATCCCCAGGGGATGCACAGTCCACGGATGATATCTGGTTGGTCAGCTGAGATCCCATGTATCTCTTTGGCTGTATGGAGCTGGATATAGAACCTGAAGATATGTCTGCTCTCAGAATAATGGACAGGGAACTCATGGTCACAGGATGGTGACTAACACAGTGACCAAGAGATCTCCATGCTGCGGAAGACTACAGCAATTAGACATCGGTTACAACAGGAAGACAAGCCGCTGAGGATGGCTAGGAATTGAGATGCTGATGGCCCAGGCCTTCTGCCCTGAGAGTATGTATTTCCTTAGTATCTATTTTCTATATCTGCTCACTGGTACATACAGGTGGGTCCAAAGGTGTGCCAATGCCCTAGGCACCTTTGTCCCTGCCTCTATATCCCTGAGCCAGCTGATGCTGACAGTCAAGGCTGGAGGAGCTCAGAGGGTAGAGTACTCTTTGAGGCCCTCCTGGAGGAGGATGGGGTTTAAAGGATGATGGGAAGAGGCCAGCGCAAAACAATTTCATGTGGTGCTGCCTGAGCCATCTGTGGATTCTAGGGACAAGACCTGGGCAGAGCCCCTGGAATACCAGCGGAGTGAGAGGCTACTGGAGGCTGTGCCAGGTGTGCGTCACTCTCTCTGTGCCTGTGCTAGAGTCCCTTAGAGGCCACCTGGACACCCTACACCAAAGTTTAGTGGGTGTTGTTTCCTCGACATGCAATGCACACACCTTCAGACCTATCTCCATCACTGGGAACCTCTGCAAAGGATGAATGCCACATTGGTCTAAAGTGTTTCTGGGTCTTGATTTCAATCCAGTCTGTAGTAGACTTGCTGGTATGTTCACCTTCTATCTCTAAAAATAACATGCTTGGAAGCCGTTCTATTTAAGTATGGAACTTCCACATGCAGTATTAATATATTTAGAAAAGCCATGTCAGGGTTCCCCGCCTGTCTCTTGCCACAGGCCCTGGGAGCAAAGCCTGAGGCAAGGATTTGGGGTAGGAGATTTACCAAGGAACACTTCTGCAGGAAGATCCTTTAGCAGGGAGCAGAGCAGGATAGGAAGAAATCTGAAGAGGCAATCAAGGCACAGCAAAGTTGTCCTGCCTCAGGCACAGCCAAGCTTCTGTACCCTGCCGTCAGTAAGTCACAGGTGGGAGATGTGATGTTGAAATGAAGAGGAACTGTTGCCTTCTGGTGCTCAAGCACTCCAGCAGTGGCAGCTGTGGTTGCCCCAAGGATATCCCCAGAATTGTGAGCACAGAGCTTGGGACAGCAGCTGGGGAGCGGGCACCCCTCAGACAGAGGGGCCTTAGTGAGGCCCAGCAGCATCTCTGTGCATCTCTTCACCACACTGGGTCCCTTTATTGGATTCTTCTCATGCAGCGGAAAGGCTAATCTGTCTGTCTATTACAACAAAGAAAAGCAAACGAAAGAGAAGAAACAACACAACTTCTCTCGAGCCCGGAGCTTGCCCAGAGTCAAAACATGCAAACTGTGCATAAAAAGAATGAGAAATGGGGGGAAATGAGAATGGACCAGGGCTGAGCCCCAAGTGCCCTCAAACTCCTTTCTGACACCTGCCTACAGGTCTCTCTGGGCATGGAAGGACTGGGGGAGGGCCCAGGCCTCAGGTCCTGTTCTGCTTCAGTGACTGCAAGACACAACAGGTTGCCTCCCTTGGTGAGACTGGCTTCCCTCCCTCCTGCAGCGTGGCCCAGGAGGGGCCCATGAGGGACCGCAGGAAGCTGATCTGACCAAAGGCGGCCAGACTCGGAGGGGAAGTGTGCTGGGCTATCCTGAACAGCATGCAGCAGGCTGACCAAGGCCTTGGCAGGTGGCTGGCAAATCTCCTGCAGCCCAGCAGCACCAGGGGAGTCAGAGAGAGGAGCTAAGGTCAGACTGCGTGCTATGGTCTCCCGTTGGCTCTCTGCATGGACAGTGGCCACTCTGTGGTCCTGCAGAGGCAGGTAGGTGGGGTGCTCCAGGTACACTAGACCTTCCCCTGCACATAGCATTACCCACAGTGAGTTCCCTCCTCCCGCAGGGGACACGAGCCAGCCCTGGCTAGGTGGAGGCAGCCAGGGGAGTGGGAAGGGCCTGAGGGACAGTGAGGAGTATCACACTCGTGTGACCCTCATGGAGTCCTTGCTTTAATCAGGGAGTAAACAAACGCTCAATGTCCTCACTACCTGTGTAGCTCTGCTGTCTTGCCAAGACCTTAAACATACACACACACACACACACACACACACACACACACACAATCTTTGCTCACATATGACATCCATCAACATCATTCCACTGGAAGACCCTTATCCCCATCTTACAGAAAAAGGAAGCTGAGGCCCAAATTTCCAAGGTCACCTAGCTAAAAAGTGTCCCAGACTAGATTCAGATTCAGGCCTCCAGACATCAAATTCCCATGCTCTCTGCTAAGCCTGAGGGAAACAGGAATCAATAGGGCTGATGTCTTAGAGGCAGTGAAACAGTATCATAAATAATCCTGGAGGCCTTAGGCTTTCTTTTTTTTAATCATTGTTTTGGCAAAGTTAGAAGCATACAGAGCATGTTCTTTTGTAAACCTCCTTTTTTTCCCTTTAGTATCTTGTGAACATTCCCCACATCATTAAATATTCTTTTACTGTGGCCATCATTTTTAATGGCTGTATGGTATTCCATCACATGGATGCCCATAATTTATTTAACCAGTCTCTGTGTTGGACCTTCAAGCTAGTTCCAGATTCTCACCCTCATAAACAAGGCTATGATGAGCATTCTTGAATAGAAATCTTTGCACCCATTTCAAATTGCCTCCTGAGGGTTGAAAGATGGATATCAAAACTTTTTCCACAAAGGGTTTTGATATCTATTACCACATTTTGTGAGGTTGTTCATTTTCTTTCCCTTGTCCTCAAAGATGCTAAAAGTTTTTCCAGAAAATTGAAAACCCAAAATTCTTTAAAAAATTGCATCATTGTCTCCAGTCACCAGGTAATCAGTCTTTTTTATTTTTTAAATTTTTATTTTAAAGAGAAAAATTAAAATAACAATGAAATAGTTTCAAAATGTGTTAGAAGGAGAGTTACAATAATTAATACATTTCATATTGTTGTCTTTGTAATAGTTGTTCAGAGTACAAGATATAGGCATGATATGTTTTCCAAACAATATTAGCACAAACCTTTCTTTTCAATGATCTAAGAGAAACTAGCTGTATAACTATCTTAACTCTCTTGTGTATAAATATATTTTTCCTTTTTCCCTTTCTTCCTTTCCCCTTTCCCTCATCACAGTTTGTCTTTTCTTTTGAACAGTTTCTTCCCAATTCACAATATCTATTGTGCATTTTGGACCTTATTTACTTGTTCAGTTTCTCACACTAGAGAGACAATATGATGGTTACACATTTGTGCCTGGTTTATTTCACTTACGAGTATGGTCTCCAGTTGCATCCACTTACCTTATAGATAGATATATCTTTATGGCTGAGTAGTACTCCATTATATGAAAAAAACCACATCTTTTTTATCCGTTCTTTGGTTGAGGGGCATTTGGGTTGTTTCCAAGATTTAACTATTACAAATTGTGCTGCTATAACCATGGGTGCACATTTACAGCTGTGGTATGATGTTTTTAATTCTTCTGGGAAGATACCCAGAAAGGGAATAGCTGGGTTGAATAGGACCTCTAATCCTAGTTTTGTTTGTTTGTTTGGCGTTGGGAATACAACTCACAACCTTGTGCTTTCCAGGCAGGCACTGTGCCACTGAACTACATACCTGGCTAATCCTAGTTTATTTTAAAGGAATCTCCACACTGATTTCCACAATGGTTGCCATAGTCTACACTCCCACCAACAGTGGAGAAGGGTTAATTTTCCTCCACATTCCCTCCAGCATTTGTTATCAGCTGATGTCTTGATGACAGACATTCTTTCTGGGGTGAGATGGAATCTCAGTGTTGTTTTAATTTGCATCTCTAGAATGACCAATGTTGTTGAACGTTTTTTCATGTATTTATTTGTGATTTGTATTTCTTCATTTGAGAAGTGTATATTCATCTCAGAAGTCAATTTTTGGATTCGGTCTTTGAATTTTTTCAATTCTGTATATGTTCTGTATATAAGTCCTTTGTCTGAGGGACAACTGGCTATATTTTTCCCCCTGGTAATTAGTCTTGTGGCTTTGGCTGGTCATGTTCTTCTCTGGTCTTCTGGAAATTCATGTACCAAGTGAGGGGTTAGTCAGTCCCTACCAGCTCAAAAGCCCCAGATAGTCTGCGTTGCAGCAGCCAGGGGAGAGAGTAAGCTCTGTGGATTTTCTGGGCCAGGACTACCCCTGAAAGATACATAGAGACCAGGAAGAGTGAGCCCAAGTAGAGACCCAGAGTCCCCTGCTGTGCTGAACTTGGAGTTAGACATGTGGATGCTAAAGAAGTCAGAGGGCCAAGGATCACAAAACAAGGAGCAGGAAATTATTCAGCAGGGGAGGGTGTAAAATTCTTCCAGCATCACTGACATTTGTGGTGAGATACGAGAAAAGAGAGAGAATTGGTAGAGGGTAGAGCCTTGAGACTCTCCAGGGCCAGCTTGCTAGCGCACAGCCCACACTGGAGAGGCCAAAAGCAGAGGCAGGAGGTGTTTGTAGGGGTCACTCCAGGCAGAGGCTCCACCCAGCAGGCAGAGGGAACACAAAAGGGCCACAGGCAGGGAAGGGTGCCCTGGCCAGTAATGTGCAGGGCAGACAAGGGGCAGGAGGAGATGAAATCAGAGCAGCAGAGCCCAGGAGCTGAATTCTGTGATGCTTAGGTGGGCAGCCAGGGGCGCGTCTGGCTTAGATGCCCAGTGAGAGGTGAGCCTCCTCCCTCTTCCTGGGAACCAGCTCAACCTACAGGCTGGAGGCTGCAGAGGCTGGAAAGAAAAGGGTCTGCCTTCGAGGTTCTCATCAGTGAGCCAGAACCCTCATTATGGTGAAGGGACTTTACCTCTGGCCTTGGTGAGATGTATACAGACACACAGGCATGCTCAAAACATCTGCTTCTCCTGCTCGCAGGTGCAGAGGGCAGCTTTTGGCAAATAGGTCTTGGCGGTCACAAGTGACCTTCCAACCCAGTCCAAGTGAGAAAAGTGAATTCTCTCCCACCAGCTGCAGAATTCTGACCTGGACAATGTGCCAGACCCTGAGCTGATACTTCCACCAAAGTCCCGCACCCTTAACATTAAATGGGGGTGTCTAGGCACCCCATGTGCAGATGGAGAAACTGAGGCTGAAGGGGAGCAAGCTGTCCAGAGCCACACAGCCAACCAGTGGAGAAGGTGGTTCTACCCTAAGCACCTCAGCACCCAGTCTAGGTTAAGCCCTGATGCCTTTGGAGCACACAAGACTGGTTTCTTAGGAGCAGGGACAGAAGCTGCAGCTGCTTTCTGGTTAGAAGTCTTGGGTTGGATCTGGCAGAACCCAACCATACTCCCTGATTTGTTTGTTGACATTTGCTAATCAGACACAGCAGCTCTCTCTCTGCCTCATTTTACCCATTTGTGCACCGGGATATAAAATGCTGCACTCACAAAGGCATGAGGATCACAACAGGAGTGTGCTCTGAATGAAAACAAAAACATGGTACAAGCAGCGGATGGTGTTGTTGGCATCATTATTAATGTCATTAATAAAAACGATGCCCGTAATAAATCCTGAGCCTGCCAGATCACGTGCTAAATAGAGGGTGACTACTAATTTCCTCTCACACTTGTCTGGCGTCCGGGCTCCTCAAGACCCTTCCAATCCATCATCTTTTTAATCATCCATAGCCCCCCCGACAAAGAAGGCCCAGCTAGGGACCGCAGGAAGCAAGGCCTGGGGATCGGCCGGGGCTGCCCCATGTCAATAGGCCTGAGACAGAGACAGAAACAGAGGAAGCCACCAGTGTCGCCCAGCAAGGGGAAGGAGAAGCCAGGACCCAGACTCAGTCTCCTGACTCTGCATGCAACTTCCAGCTTCCCCTCCATCATCCCTCTTCGCCCTACCAGAGGAATGGGCACCTTCAGCCTGTGCTGCCAGAGGCAAGATTGCAGGGCCTGTAGTGAGAGCTCAGGCCTAAAGGTAGAGCAACAGATGGCTTGAGATAGGGCCCTTCACCAGGCCTGGGAAGAAGAGCTCTTTCCCTACCTGCTTTTCCTTTGCCTTGTGGGAATACCCTGAACATAGTGGAAAGATGTAGTGGAACTGAGATCCGGCCTTCCAGTTCCTGTCCAGTTATTTGGGCTCTAACACATCTCTGCCTCAGTTTACCACCTCTTCATAGTCTGGAGAACTGGCTCCCTCAGGGAGAGGGTCCTGTGTAAGGAATTCCCAGATGATTGCTGGGTGGGACCTGGGAGGGCAAGAGGCACATCCGTACATCCACACAGCTCAGAAGCTCCCACACGGTCCCCTCCTTCGCCCCCACCTCAGCCAGCCCTCTCCCCACCGTTGTTCATCTGCACTGCTGAAGCTGCCCCCATTGGCCTCTTCGCCTCCTCTACCCCCCCTTCTGCTCCCCAACTAGTTCTCCTTGACACTGTCTAAGGTGACCTTGATAAAACACAAACTCAACTGCAGCTCTCTTCCTTGGAGATCTCTCTGGCTGTCATCGCCTGTAAAGGAGCCACAGACCTCTCCATCCAGCACTCGTGGTGGTACCAGCTCCGGTGTTCCCTGACTTTCAGGGTAAACACACCCTCCCACACATCTGCAAATAGTCTCTTCACTACCTCCTCCTCAAAGGCTGCTTCCTGCTGGGATCCTAGCACATATATCAAGGAAACCCTACCACCCATTTTCTCTCCCATTTGATCATGGAACAAGCTGCTGCACGAGGGAAGGAGCTTCTGTCTGTAAAGGTGATCAAGAGGAGGCACATCTGGCATGTTATCAAAGCGATTCCAGCTTTGGCTGGGGGCTCAATTTGAAGACTGTTATTGTCCCCATCCCTTGATTCAACCCCAGGCTTCTGTGGCTGAGCATCACAACCCAATCCCTGTCACCATGAAGCACCTTGAGCCAAGTCCTGTCATAATTTCTTACTGTCACCCCGGGCGGGCACAAGGCAGGAGGGATTCTTCCCTTCTGTACTCCTCTCCTTTGGTTCCAATCCAGCAGCCAGTTATAGGGTGAAGAGGCCACTGGGGGAGACAAAAGGTGGGGAAGACAGCAGTGCCCGGGTTAGGGCAGAAGTCCTATAGCAGGGAATGCCATTTTAAAGATGGAGAAACTGAGTCCCAAACTTCTCCCTGCTGTACTCTTTTCAATGTCCCAAGACCTCAATAAAATCACAGAAGCAGAAGGCTTGCATGAAAGGAAGAATTGTTACCAAGGAAATCCCTAAACTAGCTCGCCAGCCTCACTTGCTCTTGGCCAACTTAAAAATCACGAATTTTGAAGGTCACGCAGCTGGGTCATCTATGAATAACTTCCCACCAGTTATTCATAGATGGCACCTCTGATGTGGAGGTTAGGATGACAGTTGCCTGGGTCACTTTCCCGCAATCTGAAGGCCGCTTTTGCTGAAACACACTCTCCACTTGAGGCTGCAGATGTCTGATGGGTGATTGAAAGGACACAAAAGGCTCGGCCATTCTGTCTTTATATTGTGTCCATCTGTCCCTTCAGCTGTCTTAACCCTTGAATCAGATTCTATTCCACTTTGCTGTACACTTGTCGATCACTTTTAAAAATCATGTTTGGTCCAAGTCTACCATACATATGGGGGTAAGTGGGCCTATTGCCCACTGGCATCAGTATGCCTTTTCCTTTTTTTCTCTCCTCTCTCTTTTCTGCCCCCACCCCTGTGCTTCTCCGGCCCCTGAAGTCCTTCAGCCCTATCTTATTTGCAGACCACAAGGCTGGGACATTTTGTATATGACCCCAGCTATGTGAAAATTCAGCATCCTCTAGGACAAGTTGACTGAGACCACCTGATGGTCACTAGAAGAAACGTCTTTTGGAACTGCGCTCCCAGCCAATGGAAATTACCAGACTCTTGCCCACCCCAACAAATCAATAACAACCTGCTGTTCTCTTTGTTCTATGAGCAGCGTGGTCCCTCTCTCGGCCAATGCCAAAATCCCAGTTCAGTGAATAAAGCTTTGCCTGTGCAAGACAGATTTGTTTGCAGCACTCTACCATCTCTGGGTCAGAAGATTCTACCATCCAGTATTTCAGGGAACCTAAAGCTCAGTGTCTCCTCCTTCCCAAGTAAAGATGCTTTGCAATCTGGAACCGGAAGCACTGGGTCATGAAGGAGAGAGGTTTTCAGTCCAGCTCCATTCCCAGATGTGTGCTTTTGGACAGGTCGCCGCAGCTCTGTGCCTCTTTCTTTTCTCAGCTGTTGAAAAATTCTGACAGTGTCTAGGAGGATGTATCTTAAAGCAACTAGCACAGTGCCTGGCCCTGACAGCCCCTTGTCCATGGCTGCTCCTTTTCCTGTTATGTTAATCAACTTTATTCGATTAGAATCTTTGTCCAATAAGGGGCATCCACTTAAAGTGTACAACTCATGAGCTTACAAAGGTCAAAATCACAGTCAAGACAGAACATTTACCTTAACATCCAACTTTCTTTGTGACTCTTTGCAGTTACCCACCTCAACCTTGGCTGCAGGTAGCCAATGTTCTGGTTTCTGTGACCAAAGATCTGTTTCTGTCTGTGTTAGTCAGCTTTGTGTTGCTGTGACAACGTGCTAGAGAATATGAATGTAGAGGAAAGGTTTACTTGGGCTCATGGTTTCAGGGGTTTCAGTCCATGGTCAGCTGGCTCCACGGCTCCCGGGCCCATGGTGAGCCAAAGCATCACACCAAAAAAATGTAACAGAGCAAAGCTACACAGCAAACAAGAAGCAGAAAGATTGTGAATGCCAGCTAGGAAAGCACAGGGACCAAAATGCACCCTTTAAAATCACACCCCCAATGATCCACTGCATCCAATTAGATCTCACCACCTAAGAAGCCCATTGAGCTATGAACTCCTCATTAATTCACTGATACAATTAGAGCCCTCAAGTTCCAATCACTTTCCAAAAGCCCCACCTCTGAACATTTCTGCAATGGGGACCAAGCCTCCAACACATGAGCCTTGGGGGATGAGCTATAAACCAACCACAATAACGCTGCTTGTTATGCAAATTGATATAAGTAGAAACCTACAGTGTGTACTCTTGGGGGTTTGTCTTCTTTCAATCAGCATAGTGACCATTTGGATGCATGCACATTGTTGTGTGCATTAATAGCTCACGCATTCATATTGCTGGGTACCGTTTCATTGAATACACCACAGCTTGCTCACCTGTGCTTCTGTCCTCTCCAGTTTTCAGAGACTGGGAATAAAACTGATCCAAACATTCACATGAAGATTTATACATTTTTCTTGCATAAATACCTAGAAGTGGAATCGCTGGGTCATATGACATTTCATAGGTCTTTAAATTGACTGTTTTCTAAAGTATTTGTATCATTTTGCATCCCACTGACACTACAGAGAGTTCTGGTTACTCTACATCCTTCCCAATGTTTATTGTTGTTTCATGTTTGCTGTTTTAATAAGTGTACATTGCTACCTCACTATAATTTGACTTGCAGTCCCTTGGTAATGAATATGCTTAACATCTGTGTCTTTTTGGTGAATGCTCAAATATGTTGCCCATTTTAAAAATTAGGTTGATTTATTTCTTATTATTCAGTTGTAAAATTTCTTTATATATTCTATATGCAAATCCTTTTATCATTTTACAAGTGCTTCTGTAAATCTATGGCTCTCTTTCCCATTTCTTACTGGTCTTTCCAAGTCCAAAAGTTTAAATTTTTCATGAGTTGCAATTTATTAAATTTGTGTTTAATTGTTTGTGCTTTTACTGCCTAGTCTAATAAGATATTTTCTAATCTAAGGTCATAAATGTTTTCTCTCACGTTTTTAGAGTTTTACATATTACACTAAAGTTCATGATCAATTTGGAGGAAAATGTGTATTGTGTAAGATAAGAGTCAAAGTTGAGCATTGTTTGCTTGCTGTAGATGATCAATTGTTTCAGCATAATTTATTGAAAAAACAATCTTTCCTCTGTTAAATTACCCAGCACCTTTTCCAAAAGCTAGTTGGCCACATATGTGTAGTTTAATTCTGATATTTGCATTTTATTGCATTTATATGTACATCTCGATTATAGTAGCCATTTGGTAAGCCTTGAAACTGGTCCTGTGAATTTTCCAACTCTGTTCTTTTTTCAAAATAGTTTTAGCTATTCTAAATTCTTCATATTTCCATATATTTTAGAATCATCCTGGTAATATCTATAACAAATATGCTTAAATTTTCTTAGGATGTCATTAAATCTATAGATCAATTAGAGAGACTTAATCTCTTATAACATTGAGTCTTCTGGCCTGTGAACATGTTGTATTTCTACATTTATCTAGGTCTTCTTCAATTTCTCTCATTAATTTTATGTTCTTAGTACAGAAATCTTGCTTATATGTTGTTAGATTGATCTCTAAATATTTCATGTTTTATACTCTTATACATGGATTTTAAAATTAAAATTTCCAGTTGTTTATTGCTAGTGCATAGAAATACAATTGAATTTTGTATGTTGGTCTTTTATCCTGAAATCTTGTCATCTTCATATGTTAGTTCTAGTAGCTTTTTGGTACATTCTGTTAGAACTTTATATGCATGAAAAAGTGCTATGTATAAATGGAGATGGGTCCTGTATTAGTCAGCTTTCCCATCACTGGACAACGCAGTACCCAACACCTGCAGCTGGAATGGGGAGAGGATAATTTGGCTCATGGTTTCAGGCTTCTTAGTCTGTTAACTACCTCTAAGGCAGAACCATCATGGTGGAGCAAAGATGCTTAATTTATGGGGGCTGGAAAACAGCACAGAACAGCACCAGAGAGGAAGAGGCAAGGGACCAAATATAGACCTGAAGACCATGTCACTGTAACCTACCCAGACATACCTAGAAGTGTGCTCCAACAGTCCCAAACTCAGCCAACTGAAACCCCATGCTGACCACCACAAGTCCCAAAAGCCCCTTAAGGCACATTCCCAGTCCCCTAACTTCCTCTTGCTAGGCTACACCTCCCAAGACAGCCACAGGCTGCCAATCAAGTCTTTCGCACATGGGCCTTGGCAGGCACTTACCCAGAGCACAGCAGTGTTGTAGAGGGCTCAATCTTGTTTTAGTCCTTAAAAAGTGTAGCACTTTGTATTACTATGCAGTTAAGTTACTCAACAGACCAGCTTGATCCTTTGATGTTTTACTTTTAGGTTTGACTGAGGTGAGCTTACAATTAGTTCCCTTTATTCTGAGCTTGTTTAGCCCTTGCTAAACATCTGACTCTTCTGCAAGCTCCATTCTGAGTGGGAAAAACTTGAAGCCTTCAAGCCCGTGTGAACTTTGGGAATTGCTCAGTTCGTAGCTCCTTGCCCATTCTTTGCTAGCCACATGAAGTTTCACACTAAATAGGCACGTGTTAAGATTTAGAAGCCAAAGCTGGGGGATTCCTGTAGAGATTTTGAAGCACTCTCTTTCTGCATAGCTTTCTTTTCTCCAGTTCCCACCACACAAATTTCATCTTCTCAGCCTTCTCAAGTACCAACCCATTACCTCAACCAAGAGAGTTCACCAAGCTCTCTCTAGATGCATCCTCCCCATGGTCCAGTCTGAATTGTCCATCTCTAATGTGGGATGATCATAGAGTCCACTATCTTTGTTCTGCTTATCTCAGAATCACAGTCAAGCTCAGTGTCTGAAAACACTTGTTTCGTATATTACGTGTAGTTCTCTCTCTGTGTTTATAGAGGGAGGTAAGACCAATCTCGGTAACTCTGACCCGGCTAGAGGGTGACCTTTACCATGTCCTTTCACATCTCTGCCAGCAGGAGTCTCCTTCTCTTCTAACATCTGTGAAGAAACCTGGGCATGACCAGGAAATGGCCATGCATGTCCTCTCCCACTCCAGATGGCCTCCTTCCACTCTGCCCACTTCTTCCCTCCTACTTAGGTTTCCGTGGATCCCCAGGCCTGGTTTATCCTTCCAACCCCAAAAGGCTGAAATCAACAAGGTTTGACCCTTTTGTGGCAGAAAATGATTTGGTTACTCTAGTAAGAATCATTACGTTAACTTCACATTTTTCTCAAGAGTGGAGTTAGTATTTATTTGGCAGTTGGTTTGGGCTGGGAACCATTTGTACGTATGATTCCATCTCACACTCACCATGGTGCTATGATGCCACTACTTCCAGGAACATCACAGATAAGGAAACCGAGGTGCAGGGAGGTCAAATAACTTGAGTGAGTGTCCAAAGTCCTATAGCTCTACAATGAGAGCACAGGGATCCCACCTCTGAGGGCTCAGGCTCTTGCCAGCTGCACACTGGCTCATCCAGGGCCTCCTGCAGTGGCTGCTTAGCCTGCCAGCCTAGGCCTGCTTCTCTGGGACCTCCTCCCCTAGCTTGGTGCCACCTTCCAGCTCCAGGAGTCTGCAGGGTGGCAGGCAGAGAAGGAGTAGTAGTCACTGAGATTCTCTGATTCAAGCAGCCCCCGCTCACCTAGCCTTTTAGCATCATGTCCTGAGGAGCCCCTGCCCATCTTTAATCCGCCTGTGACCGACCTGGTTAGTTCTAGTCCATGCACTCACACCTCAGGCAGACGACGGGTCATAGGCCCTGTTCTGCCCCTGCCCCTTGTTTTCCATCCTGGGCCCCAAGGGACTTGGGAGGGTCTGAGTATTACAGCTAAAAATGGAATGTGTCCCTTGGGGAAATTCCCAGGACCCCAGCACCTCCTAGGAAATCACCACCCTCAGAGCAACAACAAAATAATCACTGGCTCTGGACAGTGTCCCTCTCAGCTCCTTGTCTACTTCCAGATTAGGGTCCAGTTCCCTGGGGAAGATTCTTCTTGGGATGTGAGAGGGAGAGAACACAAAGCTAATGACAAGTCAAGAACTCCTCTATCCCCTTCTTCTCCTGATCTCAACCCTTCAGCCCGTGCCCTTCAGTTGGGCCCCACTGAGGCAGGACATCATGGAGTTACTTAAGGACCAAGGTCAAGCATAGGGCCAGGAGTTGTGTGTTTTGTAACAAGGACACCAAACACAAAGCAGCCTCTACGTGCAGCCTTGTATGAGGGGAGTAATGTCTTTCATTTTGGTACTATTTTCCCTTGTCCATGTGATGAAGAAGACGGGCACTAGAAATCACTTGCAGAGCCCCTACTGAATCATGATTCACATAACTTGCTGGGAATCCTCACAGCACATGGGGTAGATACTACAAAGCTACTAGGCCTAAGAGGAAATGAGGTACAGAGAGGTGAGATCACTTGGCCAGGGTCCCTCCCCAGCGTGAGGAGGGAGCAAAGCTGCTTGGACTCTGGACCCTGGAAGATTTCCTTGTGCTCTTTGCTTCTATCTGCTGAGCAAATGAGCAGCTTGATCTTGTCTAGCTACCCACAGGAACCCAGAAAGGAGGCAGAGCTGGATTTACCATGCCCACCATGCCCTCTCCAATAGTTGGAGAAACTGAGGCACCTGGCCCAACGACCCTCAGTAGGCCAACAGGAGGACCAAAACAAGCACTTAAGCTTGCTCAACCTAACCTGAGAGTGGGCTCTCTGCCTACACAACTGTGAATGGCAGAGTTATGTGGTTCCCATGGAAACATAACCATCTTTAACAGAAGCCAAGGGTTGAAAAGGAAACCAGTACAGTTTCAGGCCCAGCTTCACAGATGTTCACTCAGCACGACATACCTCTCACCAGGTGCACATCACTCTAGAATTTACCAGAAAGCACTTCTCACGCATCTCATCCCAACAGCAAACTGGTTAGGGGATTTTTTATCCATTTTATAGATGAGGAGCCTGAGGTGCCAGGTGGCAACATGTGGGCCCCTACATGAGGACCGCTTCTGGTCCTCAAAGGCTTCATGGTAGCCTCAAATGGAGACTGCTAGCAGCCAAATGATAAATATCATTTTGAGGTTGACACATATCTGAACATCTTTGGTCCAAAGGCACTAATGAGCTGAGGGGAGGCCAGGGACTCCGGCCCAGCTGGGCCTTCTAGGTCAGGGTTGTCATCAGGACCTGAATGGGATGGGTATGCAGGGAGCCCGGAAGCCTGGAGGCCACTGCCAGACTCCATCCCAGGGCACTAATTGGGGCTGAGCTGGGTCAGAGGGGCCTGGTGTCCCACCAGCAGTGGTGTTTAAAGCCAAGCAGGGGGCCAGCAGCCTTTGTCTCTCTTTTGCCCCTCCGCCTCTGACCTCAGAGAAGAGGCCTGTAAGACCTTGCCCCAGGGGACCTGGAATCTGAGCTAATGAGATGACTTCCAAACTAGCACAGATACCAGGGCTGCTACAGCATCAACAGCAAGAGACAGAGGGCCTGGGACCTCCTCTGAGCCCGCACCTGGAGTCACAAGTACCCACCAAGTGTCCTCTGTGTGCCATTACTAAGAATGCTGGGAAAACAAGTGCAAACAGGGACTGTCCCAGCTGCTGAGAAGTCACGTGAGCATCCCGCCTGAAAGACAAACCAAGGATCAGAGACACTGTGACTTGCAGAGACACAGCTGGCCAGAGACAGGTCACTAATCCATATCCAAACCGACTCCAATTTTTGCTCTTGTTTACCAAGGTACTAATGTCTCTTGTTGACCAAACTCTCCCTCAGGCCCAACACTGCACTAAACACTTTCCATTCATAATCTCATTAAATTCTCATAATCAGTCTAAAAAAGGGACAATAATCCTCATTAGAGATGAGGAAATGGGGCACAGAAAGGCTAAGCGACTTGCCCAGAGTCACAAGGAAAGGAACATTAGACAGCCCAGGGGTTGGGGAATGTGGCTGGGGGGAGTAGGGAGTCAAGCCAGCTGGGAAATGCCCGCTACAACAGGGGGAAGAGCAAGCTAAGCATGTGAAGGTGCTAATCTTAGAGGACTTTCTAAAGGAAGCGACCCTGGTCTGATGGGAGGCCAGTGTGGAAGTCTGGACCAAAGCTCCCAAGTTGGTCCCCTCTCCTCCCATCACCCCAGGGATCCCGCGGCTTGCAGAAGAATGCGTGTTCCAGGCTTGGCGTCCAAACCCAGCAGGTCGAGATCCTGTGTTTCCACGGCAACCATATTCCTAAACAGCATCCAATAAGGACATTATTTGGCTGCAGTAAGCACACAGGATCTTTTGATTACTGCCGAAGGCACTGAGACACAGCTCTCCCTCTCTCCAGGGGCCCCCACCTCTCCTTGGAAAAATAGATGCTGCCCTACTGAAAATGGGGGAAACGGAAAGGGGGAAAAATCCTCACACAAGAGAGGGAGAAATGGAGACGGAATCAGAGTTTGCATTGGTAGAATTGCCTGGTCAGCACTTCTCCTCTCTTATAGATTTAGATAACATGCTCGTCAGGGATATCTTCGTTTCCCAGAGCAGAGAAATTAATTACTCACTAATAGTGCAATTCAGAAATTAATTTACACCACCATCTCAAATATGTCGTTATTAATCAATTGACAGTAGGGGATGGGAGGGGGAGGTGTCCACTAGAGTCTGGGGTGCTCGGGAGTTGACTTATATTTGATGCACCATTCAGAGGCTAGATTGGGACCACTCAGCCAGCAGCGTGGGGATGCAGTCTCCCAAAAATTTGGAGGCTGTGAATGCTGTGGGAAGAGCACTGCCCTGGGAGTCAGGTGACACACACTCCAGGTGTGACACTGGGCCAGTCTGCTTGGGTCTCAGCTGACCAGCTAAGCGGGGGAGGACTTTTGCAGGCTTCCTGACTTGTAACGGTAGCAATTGCTTCATCCAACAGTGTGGAGTGTCCCAGGGTGCAATACACCTGGCTGCAGCAAGAATAAAAAGCCAGGGGCCCTCCTGTCCCCCAAGGTTCTGCAGAGCACAGGTGGACACTGGGAGCAGGGACCTCTGACCACCTGGAACTCCCTGTTCTCTGGGGCACAGGCTCATGGGGGTCTGCCCTACAAGAAGGTGTCCCTCATTCCTAAAACACTGACCTACATACTGCTCAGTTCTGCCATCACCTCCCCAGGGTAGGCAGCAGCTCCAAGAAGACAGGGCCATTCTTTCTCACTATTATACCTGGAGTGGAGCCTGGAACAAGACTTGGTACACAGTACGTGCTCAGTAAGTGCTTATTTCTGAATAGTGATTTGGCTTTTGGCAAGTCAGATGGGAGGACTGACCAGGTGGGCGGTGCCTCATGGATAGGGAGCCTGGATGTTGGTCTGAGAGGGAGGGAAGTGCAGAGGAGGCAGTGGATGGGGGAGGCTGAGGATCAGGTACATGCACTGGGCCCTGCCAGGTGCTGGAGCCTCTGTGGGCTGATGAAGCCAGACCCACATTAAGGCTCTCAGGTTCTCACTGCCTCGGGTCCCTGGTACCCTACGACACATGCAATCCCTACTGTTACTTCCCTATTGCACACTGAGAAGCCACTGAGGGAGGCCCAGCTGAAGCAGCAGAGCCTCCTTTGAATCCAGCCTTGTGGGTCCAGCACCCTCATTCCCACCTATCACCTACCCACTTCCTACGTGGCCAGTTAATGACCTACTGATCTTCTGTGATGTTTTCATTCTTCAGCAATGTCCCCACCCCAGCCCGCCCAAGCCTGGCCCGATCCTGTGGGGTGAGCAGGGTACACTATTCCCATGTGTTAGATGAAACTGAGGCAAGACAGCACCGCCTAGGCCCAGGGCTCGCTCCAGTCCCTGCCTGTGCCTCCAGGCCTGGCCTTGGCAGTTTTGACCTGATAGATCAACCGTTTTCACTCTAGTGAACATGAAGACAAAGGAATCCACTGCCCACTGCTTGTTCTGTGCTGTTCAGAGAAGTCACAGGCACACACGGAATCTGAGTTGTAAGGAGTGACCGCATCATTTTACAAATGGGAAAACTGAATCCTATGGGGAGAAAGGTTGACTAAGACCATGGAGAGAAGGAAAGTAGATTCCCTGGGTGAGAGCCTGAGAGAGGGCATGTCCCACAGGATGTCATGTCCTTCTCGGCCGGGACCTGCCTGCCCGTGTTGATAGGGGGTCTCGCTACAATCTGAAAGGTGGACAGGATTCCCCCAGGCTCCAGTAAGGCCAGGGATGCTGAAGTTCAGAGGCAGAAGCCAAGCTGGGGATATGCCTCAGCAGCACAGAGCCTGCCCGGCAAGCATGAGGTCCTGAGTTTGACTCCCGGTTCCAAAAAAACAAAAATTAAAAAGCAACAGAGGCAGAAGCAGCAAGTGAACTGGCCAGGAAGAAGCAGGCTCATAGATATTTCCTAAATGGCTCTGGGCTCTAAGGGGAGAGCTGTGGGGATCAGTTTACCCCAGACCCCTGCAGGCCCCACCCTGCTGCTGAGGAAGAGCCTGGACTCTGCTCTTGTGAGGCATCATTTATGGAGCACTTTCTATGAACCACAGGCATCGCCACCTATTGTTCCACTTAGTCTCTGGCACCAGGCCCATTAGCAGTTGAGGAAACTGAGGCCCAGGAGGGCAAGGGCCGGTTCAAGTGTCCCAGATGGGCACGGAGCCCGAGCACAAAGGAAGCAAGGAGCTGCACAGCAGGTGTGTGGAGGGATGGAGACGAGAAACACTTGGTGTGGTTTCCCTGGCGACACAGACTGCCTACAGCCACTCTCACCCAAGACAAATAATAATCATCACCCTCAGCATCTGCAGAGCTTTATAGCGGCTCTCTGTGCCCAGGGCAGGCAGAGCAGAGGCGCTGACAGAGGAAGATACTACCCAGCCCCGTGGGGGACCCCTGTCCTCTCATCAGGGAAATGGAGTTTAATCTGTCCTCAAAAAAGAGCCCTTGGGGGAACCAGAAAATCTAAGCAGCACCCCTTCCTGCTCCCAACCAGGAGGGCTCCTCTGACAGCCCTGAGCCTCCCACGCTGCGGCCTCCAGAGGGTGTTGATTAGTTCACCAAGGCCTGTGCGGCCACTGTGTGACAGGTGCCTACTCGCCAGCCCACACACGGCTGACTGGAGTGGCACTTTCGTCTGCAGCTGCCTTTTCCAGCAGCTGCTCGGGCACACACTCATGGACACACACAGGCACACACAAGTACATACTGGCACACATTCATGGGCACACATCTATGGACAAGTATGCAAGCCTGTACACACACACACACACACACACACACACACACACACGGGCACACACTCATGGGCATGTGCACACACCCCACCATGCCTGTGCACATTCATGGGCACACTCATTTTGCACACACACAGCCACCTATGTACACACTTAACCCAAAGACACTTGTGCACGATGCTCAGACACACATATACCTTTCTTGTTTACACCCTGTGTCACACAGTCACACATATCCGTCAGCACATGGGCTGTGAGTGTACACACACACACACACACACACACACACATGCACACCCTGACCATGACTGTGAATGGGGACAGCAGTGGTAACAAGCACAACTGCTGCTCTTTTCAAGTGAAGAAAGCACTGGGCATGGAAGAAAGCACTTCCTCCCTCCCTCTCTCCCTCCGTTCCTGCTTCCCGGCAGTTCCTCTGTGCCCTGGAGGGCTTGCACCACCTGGAGACACTGGGTGCCCCTCTCTGGCCCTGGCCAGCTGGGAAAGATCAGAGACATTCTCCTCCTAGGCAGGGGGTGGCCTGAGAACTGCCCAAGGCCACATGGAGTCTCACAGTTAAACCTGAGCTCTCCCGGGGCTCCTTCCCAGACACCGCACCCTGCTTTCCTCTTCTTCCGTGGTTCCTTCTCTCTTGCCTCCCCACCTCATCTCTCTGTGTTTGTGTCTGGTCACCTGCCTCTGTGTCTCTCAAGGACTCTGATTCTGTCTCTATGACTCTAGTGTCTCTGTCCTGTGTCACTCTCTATAACTTGGTCCCTGGGCTGGACATGTAAGAGTATCCCAAGTGTGATCACACATAGTCTGTCCACCTTCCAGCCATGTGGAGAGAGAGCAACATGCACCTAACCCCTGCTGAGACACTAGGCAGAGATAGCGTCCCCAGAGAAGTTATTCTGTGCATATGAGTGTATTCAGAGAGATCACTAAAACCTGATAGCTCCTCCCCTACCCCTAAGGGGCAGGGTTACCCCAGAAGAAGGCCTGCAGGATTTTGGTGGCTCTCAGGCTCCTGACCATGCGTCCTTGCCAAGGTACAGTGCACTTAAACTTTCCCAGTGCCCATCAACCAGGAAGATGTCATTACTTCTAATTAGTTGGAGTGGGCTGGGGAGGTTTGTACAGAGCCTGTGGGTTTGATGGGTATCAATGGGTCGGGGTGAAGCTGAGCTTGTTGGGAGAGTAAAATTTGTGCTGAATTAAACTAGGCAGTTGCCCCTTTGAGAGAATGTTGAGGAGCTTAATTTATGCTTATGGACCCTTAGCAGTTTTTGGATGGCAGTGTCTGGTCATCTGTTCTTTAGTGCTTGTTACAGCAAAACTAGACGCAGCCCCCAGGGATGCAGAAAGCAGGAAGGGTGGGTGCCAATCTGGCCTCAGGAGATTCTACCCTAATCCAGCCAGGCCAGCCCCTGAAACTGTGTAGCTTTACTTCCTTCCCACCAGACTGTCTGCTTTCCAAGCGGGCCTCTGAAAAATCACACAGAGGACCAGGATACTGGGCAGCACAGGAACCAGCAGTAGGATGGAGGCCAGGTGAGTGACAGCAAGACAGCTGGATGAGGGTGGTATGGTTCGGGACCCTCTCTCTGCTGAATCTTTAAAATATGCTTGTCCTGGTGGCCTCTCTCCATCCTTGGAGAAGTAAGACTGTCTGACCCACTAATTCCTGCCAAGAGTCTCCACACTATCCTTCTCTGGAACCTGCTGCTTCTGAACATGGAGCTCAACCCCAAGATGAGAGCTTGGGTTTCTGATGTTTGATAGTTTGGGGAAGGAGGAGATGGAGTGAAATTCATGGACTTTTGTCCCCACAAAGTGAAGGAAACTGCTCACTTCCTCAGAGTCAGGGCCAGCCCTAAACTGGGGGATGTGTTCCTGTATTCCATACATCTCCCATTGCTGGGACAAAATACCTGAGATTCGTAACTTAAAAGAGGAAAGATTTATTTAGGCTCATGGTTGCAGAGGTTACAGTTCATGGTAGACTGACTCCAAGGGAGAGACTGGGTGGTAGAAGGATGTGGCAGAGGAAAACTGCTCAGCTAATAGCATCCAGGAAACAGTCCTGCTCTGCCTGGATTTCTGACCTCCAGATTCATGAGGTAGTGAAGGGGTGTGGCTGTCACACTGTTCAATCTGAGGTAATTTGTTATAGAAGCAACAGAAAACTGGGCCCATCATTTGTGGTGGATGATACAGCGCCACAGAGTCTTACAAAGATTGAGGATGAGTGGGTTTCTCCTGCTTCAAATTGTGCTGGCCTGTGATTGCTGTGACCAAAGAGCTAGGAGGTGAAACCAGGCCAAGTCCAAGCCTAGGCTTTAAACGTTCTGGCAGTTCCCCATGGCTTCTTGGCACCTTGAGCCGTCATGGAAGACCAAAATATCTGTTGAGGCTTCCATCCTGTGTACAAGGCTGCAATGACCATATGGAGGGACACTATGGAGAAAGAGGTGTCTGCCCAGCTCCCTGCCTTTGAGTCATACCAAGCAAGGCCACAGCCATCACAAAGACAAGCCATTCCACTGCCTCTTGTCTGAACCACTGCCTGCAGTATAATGAGCTATAATAATAAATAGTTGTTCTTCAGTCATTAAGAGTTGTAGTAGTTTGCTATGCAGAAATAAATCACTAGACTACCGCTGTATTGGTCGCAACTCCCAGGGGTGTCTGCTTTCAATGCCAAGCTCCCTCATGGTGCTGCAAGCAATCCATCCCAGCAACTTACAGGAAGAGTCTGTAGGTGAGGGTCAGGCCTGGCTTAGCCACACCTGGAAAGGCTTCAGGGTTTGCTCACCAGCCTCAGAGTCTGCACCTCCCAGTCAGCAGCTATAAGGCCAATACCACCTTCTCTGTGGTGTGGGTACACTGGGAACACTGGCCCCTTCCTTCAGTGCTACCAGAAGGAAAACTACCCCTAGTGGTGACAGTTCAGTTAGAGAAAAGTCACTTCATGCCCTGGACTTAGCCAAGGGCTGCTTTACCCACATCCTTATAAACAGAATCTTCCCTAACCTCATCTCCCCTGGTGCCACTCCACTCAGCCCAGAGAACAGAGAAAAGGGTGCCCCCAGCCACACTTCAGCTCAACAAATCTGGCACACTCTCAGAGGTGGGGAGTTTAGGCAGTCGTGGGGCCATGAGGGCTCAGACCTCCTCAGTGCACTGATCCACTGATGGTTCTTAATGGGATGGCATTGCTGGGAGACAGTGGAAAGCAGTTGGAGGAACTAGCTCATGGAGGTACGCCCTCGGGGACTGCCTCGCTCCTGCCCTTGCTGCTCTCTCTCCATGTCTCTGTGTCTGTCAGTCTGTCTATCTGTCTCTCTCCCCCTCTCTCTCTGTTTTTGTCTCTGTCTTTCTGCCCTTCCTGGTCACCATGAGTTGAGTCACTTTCTTCCACCACCACATATTTCCTGCCAGGATGTTTCTGCCTACTGTGGGCCCAGAAGCAATGATGTCAAGTGACCATGGACTGAACTGTAAGCCAAAATAAACCTTTCATCCTTTGAACTGTGTATGTCAGGTATTTTTGTCACAGTGACAGAAGGTGACCAGTTTCCTTAAGAAGACGTGTGGTTTTGTCTTCTTTAGGAGACTGAAAGCAGAGACCATGCCTCAGACTTCTCTGAGTGGCCAGCAGTCCCCCAAGTGAGGCTGCCACTAATGAAGGCTCATAAACAAGGGTCAGTCAGCATTTGAGTTGAAACGGTGGGTCCAGGCATCAGGACTAGGAGGGTGCAGCAGGGATCCTTGGTTCCTGAGGGTGGGGTCTTTTTTTTTTTTTTTTGGCGGTACTGGGGATCGAACTCAGGACCCTGCGCTTGCTAGGCAGGCGCTTATTCCACTGAGCTATATCCCCAGCCCCATGAGGGTGTGGTCTTATGTAGAAGCTGCACAGCTGCATTCTTGGAGCTGGGGGAGGGGTGCAGAATCCTGCTCCTTCTACCCTCACATCACCCCTCTGCATCTCAGAGGCAGCTCCAGGGAACACTAAGATCCATAGAGCATAGTTTAAACCTCATGAATTCATCCATGTCTGTGGTATTACAGCAAAGGAACTGAGCTCAAGGAGAGCTGATTCAATCTGTGCCTGCACTATCCTGCAGCTCATGATTTCCCTGACACCCTCCAGGTGACATCCTGGGGAAGAGTGGTGGGAAAGCACCCCAGAGACTTAGTCACCAATTCTGGATGTGACACATGTATGCTCTGCTTATGTTCTATTGGCTGGGATGAGCCATAGGAGGCTGGAAAGGACAAAAAGACTCCTCCAGGCATGGGTGATCCCTAGGGGTCTTAGCCAGAGCTGTCAATATACTGGTCACTCACTAGATCATCACTCTGTCAACTCACCCCTGAAGCCATCTATGGGCAAGCAGGCATTGTGCTGCTCTGGAAACCCACAGGACCAGAAGGGATGCTAATTGCCAAGATGGGAATATGGGTGGTTGCAGAGGAAATGGGAGGGGCACTGGTTCAGGCTTGGGGGAGCCCAGGCCTCCTGGGGCAGCCAGGAACAAGGTGGCAGGTAGAGGACCACAGCAGAAAAGTCTGCTGGGAAGAGGGTCATAAGGAGTAGAGATGAAATAGGGTACGGTGCCTCTGAGAGAATGTGCCATCCAGCTCTCCCCTGCTGGCCCGGAGCCTTTCCTCCCACTGGATCCATGGGATCCCAGCTGGGCATAGTTCCACTTGGTCCTGAATCACCCCCTCTCCAAGATGGCAGGTTAGCAAAGACAACACGTTTTACTTGTGCTGTGTGACCTCCAGGCAAGTGAGTAAGCCCCTCTGGGCCCTGGTTTCCTACTAGTTGAATAAAGCAATCAGAAAATTCCAGAAGGGACTATAAAACCTCAGTATATAGCTTTGATCAACCAGATGATTTCTCTTTTATGAATACCTTTGCCCTTTTATAATTGCTCCTAAACAGCAAAGCCAGGCAAGCGGAGCTGTCCAGGGCAAAGGGAGGCCAGGCTCTGGCCGGGTGAACCCAGAAGAGGCAGGAAAGGCTGTCTGCTCCACACTTTGCAGCCCAAACCAGCCACTAATGAGGCCTGTCTGTGGAGTAATTAGCTACAGTCACAGCGCAGCACATTAGGCAGACGTGGCCTCAGTGCAGTGGTGGCAGCTCCTGGGAAGTGGGAGTCCAGGTCTTTGAACACTGCATTACAGCGGGGGTACATCCTAATGTCACTTAATTACCCCAGGCAGCCTCGGATGTAATTGAGCCTGGATGGGCTGGCAGGAGCAGGTGTGGCATTAAGAGGAAGCTGATGTGTTTGTAATGATGCCACTTTGCAAGACAAATCTGGCCTTGGTGGACTGAAGATGAGGAGGATAAAGGGGGATTGGAGGCAGAAAGCTCAATGGCATCCAGACAAGGGCTCTTTCTTCCCCTAAACTCTCGAGGTCTTAACCCTAGGTCAACCAGGTGTCTCCATGTAGTAGTGTGTGACACCCGGAAATAGGGGGCGGTCTCTTCTTTCCACCCTCTCATCCATGAGGCTGTATGGGTCAGGTTTTTCAGCATTGTTCTTTCATTCCATTTCCTGGGAGTGGTGAACAGCAGGAATGGTGAATGATGAGTAGAGAAGGACCAACAGGTGGAAGCTGAGGGCAGGGCACTGTGAGGGGTTGGTCATTACTTCAAAGGAAGTGAAGGGTGCTGTGGACTGGTCTGAGCGAGCCTCATAGAAAGGAGGAAGAGCCCCAAGACACAGATCTGGACCTGGAACTCCAAAGGTAGACTCTCGGTATGGTGCTCCTGCCAATGCATGTCCCTCCAAAAGCCAGAGACCCAGCAGTGCAGTAACTTGGACCCCTGAAAGTCTCTTGAAGGCAGCAACCATGCCTGTCTCACTTACTTTATAATCCCAGCACCTACCACAGTGCCTCAGTTAATATTTATTGACATGGGTAAGTGGTTGAATACAAACTACCCACTCATCCTCTGGTACCAGTCCTTTCCCTCTGCAGGTGGACCACTTGGAACAGAGGGAAGTCAAAGCCCCAGTGGCTAGTTGAAGTGAAACTGCTCTATGTTTGGCACAGAGGTTAAAGATTTATCCTCTTTTGTCCCTCCATCACTCTCCCCTTCTTGGTGCTTTTTATTTTATTTATTTATTTATTTATTTATTTTTGTAGCGAGGATTAAACTCAGGACCTTGCACTTGCCAGGCAGGCACTTGTGCCACTGAGCTATATCCCCAGCCCCTCCCCTTCTTAAGGTCTGGCTGTCCCCCACATACCAGGAAGGCAGGCTTCTAGCTGCAGCACTTCTAATAAGGGTCGGGAATGCTGCCACAGAAAAGATAGTTGTTGGGGAGTTCCCTGAATCATCTTGGAGTGAGGGTGTTCATAACGTCATTTAGGAAGGGAACACCGCTTGGCTGAAGAACTTGCATAAGTAGTGAGTTCAGAATGCCAAGTAACATGGGTTACTACAAAGGGCTTTCAGATGCTTCACTCCTGTAGGTTATCAGACCAAGGAATGGCAGGGGCCAGAGCAAAGGCTCAAAGGTTGGGAGAGGTGTGCAGCTGGTATGGGCTGCAGGATGAGAAGGAAGAGAATGTACAGATAGGTCATCAGCGTCTCTGATAGCAGGCAAGAAGCTGGGAACACACCCTTTCACAACAGGTGAACAATGATACGGGGGTTCACCCTGAGGCCTTTCTCTTTTCCCTGTCTCTGGACCACACAGGACCCCTTCAGGAATTTCCACCCAAATCTCACTGCGCAACCTTAGTGAATTTACTGTCTCTCACTGGATCTGTGTATCTCCACTTAAAGAATTAGCAAACTGGACTGGATGGCTATTGTAGCTCTTCTAACTTTGGCATCCTGTCTGCCTGTCACACAAGGGGTCTATGAGAGCCACTGGCTCTCCCATGGATTCTTGTCACTGTACCCAGAGCCCACACACTCCCTCCTGAGGGACCCAGCAGTCATTGTGGCCCACAGTGACATTGAGGGACGTGCTGTTCTCTATCCTGCCCAATGGGCCATGTGCCAACACCTGCCTTCTCCCCAAGAGCCATCTGTCACCGTCCTGGCGTGTCGGTGGGAAGATGGCTTCATTAGCTCCTCCAGAGCCATCCATCCCCTGGTGCAGAGACAAATGAAGTCCTCCCACTCCCTTAGTCAGGGAGAGCTCAGGATCCAGAGGTAAGTCTCTAAAGGGCCACCCTGACATCTCTGCTCCCTATACTGTTCGCTTGGGGCTATTCCCACTCTCCCCAAGGCAGGAGGAACTAGTCCCTCAGGATGCATCCCCAAAAGCTCCCTTACCACCAGCCACAATTAGTGGGGTCACTGAGGCACTCACCCTCCACACATCTATTAAAATGTAAACAGTTCTGGCAAGAGAAGGAAGAGCATAGGACTGGGAGCCGGGACACAAGGGGACTCCCTTCTGCACTATGTGAGCTTGGAAGATTACTTTCCCTTTTTAGAGAAGCCTGGTTTTCCCATCTTTAAACAAAAAGTCAGCCGGGCATGGTGGTGCATGCCCTCAAGGGGCTGAAGGAAGAGGATTACTGCAAGTTCAAGGCCAGCCTGGGTTACAGAGCGAATCCAGGCCAGCCTAAACTACAAAGCACGACCCTGTCTAAAAAAAAAATTGAAGAGT